>CAKNWW010287753.1:0-19824 GCA_932074435.1 Andricus kollari | reverse complement strand
AAATATGCCCCAGCTACATTATTGGTTCGCACAACCACTATTATTGTTGAATATGTAAAGTAGCAGTGGCATATTTTCGAAACCAAATTAGATAACTCTTCTATCTATTCTTTCCCGTACATTTATATTATTTCTATTCTTAGCCAATCGAACCTACGTTTCTTCTTTATTTGCTCTTTTTGTTATTCTAGTGTTATTGTTGGGTGATTGCCATCATGATATTACTACTACAATGGTTGTCCAGCCCCAAATTATTGGCGAATGATTGGCGAATGAACGCGAATGTATTTTCTCGAAAGAACGCCAGTTATGGTACATGTATTGGATACCTCAGCTAATTCTTCACCGGTTTAAGCTAAACCTTTTGAAATCAATAAAAAATTGAAAAAAAGCTTCTGCGCAGACACATTGTCCAATTTTTATAAAAAGGACAGTAGATTCTTAAAACATGGAATATGTACCAGTTATACCAGTTCAGTCGACCTGTAGCTTGCAATATTCAACCGATTTGTCTAAACAATTTAGAATAAATTGACTAGTTAAAGCTCAAGTGCCATTTTGCAGTAAATTCTGAATTATTGATTATTTTTAGCGATACTTTACTTTTTATGGCCAAACTTCGATTTTTTAGCAGCTTAGTTAAGCCTATAAACTACCATTTTTAACCATTTCGTCTAAGAAATTCACGAAAAATTGACTACACAAAGCTCAAGTACCACTTTTAAGGAAATTTGGATAAATTAATTATAGAATTATTTCACTTTTTATTTCGAAAATTAGATTTTTAGCAGTTAAGTTCACCTATACCCTGCTGCTATTTTCCAGGAAGATTTGATTCGTTAATTATTTCTAGAGACATTTTTACTTTTTATGCAAAAAAAGTTGATTTTCTAATAATTAAGATTCGCGGTACTGAATCACCGCCAGGTGAAGGAAAAAAAATCGAGTATATATTTTCACTAACCATCTATGCACTTAGCCCTTTTTGTTGATATCTCAGCTAATTCTTCAGAAAATATGAAAAATGTATAATTTTTAGCAGTTCAATTGACTTGCAGCCTACAATATTCAAAAGGTTTGTCTAAAAATTTCAGAATAATTTGAATCCACGAAGCTCCAGTGCCATCTATTCAGCCAGTTCAGTCGACCTGTAGCCTACAATGTTCAACCGATTTGTCTCCAAATTTCAGGGTAAATTGACTAGATTCAGTTAACCTAGAGCTTATACTATCAAATCGATTTGTACCAAATTTTTAACATAACTCCGCTAGATATCAGCACTAATTATATGCATTATATTGTGTTGCGTATTTAATTTAAAAAAACTACTAATAAATCTTGCAGGATGAAGCGCAAACAATTTTGCAGCGTATTTGACAAGCAAGGTTATTGCGTAAGCAAACCAGCGATGTTCCATGAGTAACGAAATTTGAGCGAAAGGTTGTTGAGGTTAGGAGTATCCTCCTTTATAGTTTTTTAAAAAATAGTTACGTTATATTTATCTAAAACGTTTTGGATATCGATAAATGGGTAGCCAATCATTGTCATCGTTAATGAAATTAAAATATTATGATTGGCCAAACTATCTGAGAAGCAAAGGCCTAATATTTGTTCAGTAAATTATTCGAATAATGAGCGAAAATAATCTTAAAAACAGTTACCTGCCCTGACCTAACATTATACAATTTAGAGGTTAATCACTGTGATCTTAGAGTCAGAAATCTTCTTGAACCTCTGATGTGGCCAATGTCTATATTTCACCACATTTCAGAGGCCAATACACTGGAACTTGGATTTAATTCCGGTTTCGTAAATTGCTTGCAGTGGCCTTCCAACTAAATGCAGACCGACCGAACGTAAAAAGGCAGGACCGCGTGAATCGTTTCTGTTTGATTTGAACGGATGATGTATCCACTGAGCAGCCCTCCCGTGCTCCGCACATCATCACATTCCGAGGCCATCAGTTCTAGGAACGCAGTAAATCCGGACTGGTTAAACCCAAGTTCCAGTCTAATAAAATCATTAGCCTATGCCAATCACTATGTCGTGCTTGCTAATCATTGCGTTTTTTGTCATTACTGTTAATTTATTTAAATATAAATTATATAATAATTTTAACGATTAACTTACTATGGTAATTTTAATCTTTGATAAATTTATTATTATACAATATCTGTGTATTTTAGAATTTTTTTTCATGCTTATAGTGGTTTTTACAAATTGTGAAACTTAAAAAATTCCCTTAGTGGCCAATCATTGTACCGATTACCCTAGTATTTGTTTTCTTCAATTAATTAACTTATCTTCAATTTATTGATGGTAATATTTTTAGTTTAATATTAATAAGCAAGCAAATGAAGAACAACAATAAGTGTTTATGCAATAAACAATGCAATAGGAAGAGATGGAAAACTGACTGTAGAATAAGGGAATGGACACCTTCCTCAACTACAATCTTCATCGGCATATATTTTAAACTCATACGAAAATTGCAATAGGTGGATAGAGCTAATATACTGATAGAATGAGGAGAGAATGAAGGAAAGCAAAGAATCAAATATCCGCAAGCTTGCACGGTACGCTTGTCTAATTTGTATTGCGTAGGGCAGCAATGTCGAGATATTAGGGGCAGTTATCGCAGCGTATTGCTCCTAATCGTTCCTCGCGGAAGGGGAATCGAGTTTCCTACCCCTGCCCCTACCATCCCAGACCAAGGGGTCGGACATGATGGGGAGAGAAAGAGAACCGAAAGAGATGGTTCGTGGGAGTGGGTTTGGGGATATGGGATGAAAGTGGGATGGGTGCGAGAGAGCGAAAGAGAAAAGGAGAAAGGGATCGGCTGACAAGGAAAGAAAGAGAGAGAAAGTAGAGGGAAAACGCCAGAACGGACAGGGAACCCAGCGTGCGCTGGTGTTTTTGACAGGCCGATGAATTGAATAATCGCAAGTCGAGTCGAGGGGGTCCGCCAAATCTCAGTCCCCGATAGGTCTCTATGTAGTGGTTCGTATATATCCGCCTTTAGGATACACCCGCTATATATCTAGGGATCGCTAAGTATGCAGAAACAGCATTCAATTGCTAAAGAGAATAAGAATGATAAGATCAGTAAAGTCGATAACCAGTTTGATTAGAATTATTCATGTTAAATGATTTATTGGATAAAGATCCTTGTGTAAAATAGATATAAAGCTAGGAATTGGATTCTTCAACTGACAGGACATGATGCGATGATAAGAAGTTGCTTAAGATAAATAGAAAATAGATAATAATATAAAGCGACCATGTGAAGAAAACAAGTACAAGAATGAAAAATATAGTAGAAGCATAACAAGAATGTAGAGATAGTGCCATTCACTTCACAGAAAAGGAACGTTGACCAACAATATAAAGAAGCGGAAAATCAATTAATACAAATAGAAGAAAGCCACCAGAAGAAAATCATCATCCACTGAATCGTCTGTAATCAACAGAAGAAGTATGAACTAGTAATAAAACAAACGGATAGTAATAACAAGAATAGTAATCATAAGAAGCGTAACTTACAACAGCAGAAACTGAAGGACAACATCAACTAAAAGAAGAAAAGCGTCATCCCCTTTGAACTTTCGGAGGATAGTCACCCTAACGGAGAATGGATGTAAGGCGTTTATGGAATAAAAAGGTCTTCGCTTTCAATTATTGCTTTTCTTTTCTTTCTATTATTAGTAATTTTTTGGATGTATTGGTTATAAACGCTCCTATGTTCTATTGTTGCTCAATCTTCTTCTTTCTGTTAGTGGTTATTCTTTTCCTGTTTTGACTTCTGGTTGTCAACGCTTTTCTCATTAGTTAATTCTATATTCTTTTGTTTTCATATCTGATTAATATTCCTCTTGAGTTTGTATTTTTGCTACTTCTGATTGTTGTCCTATTATCTTTATGAACATATTTCTTTCTCTTATTGACCTTTTTGCTTTTTTTAAATTTCTGTTCTGCTTTTTATTGTTCCTATACTATTCCTTAATCTTAGTTTATATTCATTTTTTGCTAACAAAGTGACTACTGATTTTCTACAATATCTGTTTCGGATGATTGTCATAATTTTACTGTTTGTTGTTGATTCTTCCTCTGATTCTTTTATTTTTGTTTTCGTAATTTTTTCCTGTGTATGCCTTTCTTTTTTCGTACCTCCACTCTAGCTTCTCTTTTATATTCTTCTGCTGATTGCTGTTCCACTTTCGTATTTTGTTAGATGCCCTTGTTTTTCTGTTTATATTCCTAGTTGATATCCTTAAACTACAGAGAGGAGCTAAACGTTCAGTCTTTACATATAATTTCGAAATACATTTTTTGTTTCTCAACAAAAATACCTTAGAGAGTTTTAATGTTAACTCGATGAAACGGATTACTTGAGTATTGTAAGTGTCAGGGTATGACTCATTGTACAGTTTACAACCCCTTGCAGTTTACGAGTAACGAAAATTAACCTCTTGTTTTCTTATGTGTTATAACTATAATTTTGTTTCCGTTTATATTTAATGTTCTCTTTTTTTGGATTATACATATTACGCTTCTCTTTTTATTGGTTGCTTTTTATTTTATGTTGATGTTTTAGTGCTCTTTTTCTTGTTATCCTATTTTCTTCTTTAGCTACTCAGTAAGGATGAATTTTGTTGCAGGTAAAATGAGAACGGTGTTTATTTTACCTTGGATGTGATTCGAATATCTCTTGGACTGGGGGTACGAAATGCCGAACTGTCTTGTTTGGCTTGTTTTGCATTTCGTACCCCAAGTAGCCGATACTTCATACCCCAAGCAGTCGCCACTTTTTACCATACATCACAACTAGGGAAAAGTTACCTTTAGACATGGAGATAATTAAGAAATTCGTTTGTTGCTGTGTAGAATTCACACGACAACGGGTAATTTCTGTTGCAGGTAATTGGTACCCTGAAATTAGTAGTTATTGCACACTTTGCTTTTTCTGTGTGGTTGACGTTCTTATATTTTTTTCTTTCATTGTGTTACTTTTGTTGGTTACAAATCTACTTTATCCCTTCTCGAGTAAAATTGTATTTCTGATCGTGGTAATTATTCTGTTGCATGTTGTTAAATCAACATCAACAATTATCAACAATTATACAAACAACTGTATTCCAACCGCATTTCAACATCTTCAGTTTTGTTTCTATTTATAAACCTTGAGGCCTTATAAACCCAAGAATCGAAATGCACACAATCTGTCTTCTCAATTCGCAATACATCGTTCGCATTATTATCCGACGTTTGCACACGTCATCACATATGAGTCTTTTCCTCGGCGACATTGCGTTTGCCAACCCGTCGTTGCAAGTATCGCATTACAATCCCAACTCTCAATACCTTCTCTTATATATAAACTAGTACCACTGCCTCGATTTGATGACTCCTTGACAGTCAAGAAATTATTTGTATCCACTCTCTTGACATAATTTATTTCCCTCTTATTCTTACAAATTCCTTCATTTTATCCCTTTTCAGCATCATCCTCTGACGAGCTTCATTTAATCAATATCTTCACCTTTTCCCATTCCGAATATCCTCAATCATCAATATCGCAGTACCCATTGCATCAACACATAGAGAGGAAAAAGAGAAAGAGGTCCCCAGCAGAAGGAGGAAAGAAGTTTATAACGAGCCAAGCTCACGTGGGATGGGTTGAGGATAGGTGGCAATGTGTGTGTGCTCGAATGTGAGAGTGTATGCGAGAGAGGGATATTTTGGCGTTGTAGGTGGAGACAGATTTTAACCGGGCAACGCGTGTGACGTGATATTAATTAACACGAACCCTTCTACTCTTCCTCTCTCCCTCGCACCTGACCCGAGAGGACGAATATCGCTGCTTCTCTCGCACTACAGCGCTTCATGAGAGGCGTGGGGCCGAGGGTTCAAGTGTCACGAAAGGCACACCCCCGCAGCGAGAGTGCGGAAACTGGAAAGGTTTCTACAGAGCAATCTCAGCAGATTACGGTATACACATATTTCAATGTGTGTGTCTGCAATTCGCAAAATGCAACAACTTAATAAAGCTCATGTATTAAGATAGATAGAGAGATAAAAATTAACTTCTGACAGTATGTTAAGCGCATTAGAAGAATTACGATTGCTACTGTCCATCGTTTTTGTTGTTTTAGTATGTTTGCTTCTGCTATTTTTGTTTTTCTAGTCTTAGTTCCGGGTTCTGGGGCAAATCGGAGTATTAAAATCAGTATTCCACATCCATTTGATTTTTTTTAGCATTAAACAAATCTGTTGTATTGGAAAGATCATACTTTGAACAATATTCATAAACATTTAGGATGTAAACAAAAATTATGTAGAAAACAGATTTGTCTTGTCGACGTGTTGAAATGACAAAGTTCCATCGCGGAGAGACCAAATAAAAAGATGCTAACTCGCGTGGCGAAACTCCACGTTTCATTTGGTTTCTCTGAGATCGAACCTTGTCATTTGAACACGTCGATTTGTCCTACTTGCCTCTAAACCACTGTTTTTGACATCATCGTGATAAAGAACTTGAAGAAATAATAATAACGAACTTTTTAGTGACAACAGTCAAATCGAATCGAAGAGTATGGCTTTATTTAAAAGAAAATAACGACCTCCTCTTCTGGACCATGCAATCAGACTTGCGTTTTCTCTCTGTGATTTAAACATTCGTAAAATGCATAAAAGAAACGTCTATGCAAAAGCATTTATAAAGTGAACTCGATTTTATTCATAGTTATAACAAATTCAGCTTCAGAAACAGTGTTTACATCTTTGAATTGGAAATTGAAATATACAATCAACTGGACACAAATGAAAGAATGAATTTTGAAATAGTAAGATTAATTATATGAAAAGAAAAGTTCCAATAATACAACGGCGACTTAGTTATGCAAAGACTTGCCAATGCATTTCGCCATAATATTTCCCTAATATCTATAGAACTCAGAACAAAAACAGATTCAACGTTTAAAATTTTGAAAAATGAAGCCCAAAAGATCTTTTAATCATTGTTTTACACCTTGGCTTTAGTTGGTTGCTGGTGTTCTTTTGTTTTTATTTTGTAATGAAGCTCTTATTCTATTGATGCCTCATGCAAGTTAGCCACGGTTCTAATTGTTGTTTTAGCTTCATATTGTTTTGATTGTCGATTCAATATTCCTATATTCTCTAGATCTGAATTAGATACCACTTTTGCTATTATTTTCTTCCACTATCGATTTTTCTCCCACTATTGATTTTTCTTGCAGTTCTTCTTGCTTTTTGCTATTCTTTCATATCTTGCTTCTTCTACTACTTCTGATTGTCATTCTATGCTTATGTTGTGCTGGTTGATGTTATTCTCTCTTAATTTTCTTTTTCTTTTTTGCTTTTTGTTACCTTTGTCCTGTTATTTGTTATTATTAATTTTCTTCTTTGGTTCCTAATGTCCTATTTTTTAACTCTTTGGATTCAGGTCTTTCATGGTCTGTTGTTCCCTTTCTGCGAACTATTTCTGATTCTTGTACTATTTTCTTCTTGTGTGGATTACTTTTATACTTTTTTACACATATTTTTTAATGTTCTTTGTTGCTTCTGGTTGTTCTTCTAAAGCCTAAAGTACATTAAGCCCTTCAATTTCACAGAAACTCAGAGCGCTCGTATTTGAAAGGTGACAATTTCGAAGTGCGGATTTCCTTTTCACAGGTAGTGAAAATCGAGGGTGTGCGAATCGTCCCGAAGACTCGTGCCAGAAAGACGTATCGAGTGAGTAAGTTATTATAGGTGGGCGGGTATATAAATTGTCACCTAGCAGCCGCACGTAGGGGCTGTCGCAACGGGTTCGAGATTGCTTTGTTTGGGATAAAGAACGATAGGGTATAGAGCGGAAGAAGGAGAGAAGAAATAGCTGCGAGGGTGAAATCGACGGAGAGTGTAGAGGTGGTGGATAATAACGAAGCGTAAAAGAGAAATGCCAGAAAGAAAATCCGATATCTCGGTAAAATGAGAAATTTACTGTTTTCGATACTCACCGCGATTTATCGCCACCCATCCATTTAACATGACGAATCTGCTGTATCTGGAGCGTTTTATTTACGAGCAGCGAATATCACTGCTAAAAAGGTTGGTAAATTTCGAACAGGATGTTGTAACATGTCTAGATTGTATATAAAGAAACAAGATTTAATTGAATGAGTCTGGAATAATGGTCAATGATCTTCTATTGATGAATTTGATAGAAGGGATGTGAATCTTTATGTCTCATTTATTAGTTTCAATTTAATTAATTATTATCGTCGTATATGGCACAATCTACCGAAGCTTCGAAGATATCCTACTTCAATTCGCATGCTCAAACGAAGGTGGGAGGTGTCACTTGCTACAGATTCTAGACTTTTTAGTTTATTTCCGTAAATCGCTTTACTTTCAGCACTTTAATTAAGCCATAGGCTAAAAGTAATTTATTTCCGCATTTAGAAATATAAAGCCGAATTACGTGAACCGTTAATAGATTATTACTGCCACATTTTATTAAATCCAGCGTTACTATATAATATATTGAAAGGAAATTAGATTGGAGAATTCAGTATGGCGTTATCGGGGAAAAATCGGCTAATAAAGTTGATTTCACGCTCGATTCGACACATTGGAGGAATGCTCATAAGTGGTCGCACTGAAGTCGGCGAATATGCTTTTGTGTATATATATATATGTATGAGCTTAGTATAGTAATACTTATACGATTATAGGTTAAGAGGCAGGCGTCATGTGCTTATAACTGCCCCTATCAGAATAATATTATTACCAGGGCTACCCTCGGGTCTCTTGCGCCGCATGACGCTGCGCTTCATTCTCTTTATTTTCACTACTATGTTGATTGCGAATCTTCAACGCATCACGTTCTAGCCAATGAGGGCCTGCTTTCATCTTGCTCTTTGTGGTAGTTGCAATGTTGAATTTAAATAAACTCGCTTTTGCTCATGACGAATGAGAACCAGGTTTTTGCGAAAGTCCGTTTGGACGTATGGGATTGTCGAAGGCTCCTCGGTCGATCTCCGAAGTTAAGCAGCGCTTGGCTTGGTTAAACTCGGATGGGAACCATATATCTTACTAGATGGAGAGTGTATTTGTCAGATACGCACTTCACTTCCGCACTAATACTGATCAAAATATTAATTTTTTGATTGTACAACTTTTACAGATTCGAAAAATAAAATTTGAATCTGTTCAAGTTTCTCCTGGTCATTATATGCAAATGTAAACATTTCATTTTCACATTCTCATTAGAGAAGGTATTAGATTTGTGTAAAATTTGACCCCCCCCCCGCCCCCCGTTTTTGTCAAATGTCCACGTTGTGAGACCTTCTGAACCCAAAAAACAGGTTTTGGCGAATGTGTCTGTCTGTATGTCTGTATGTCTGTATGTATGTGGGTATGTGGGTATGTGGGTATGTGGGTATGTAGGTATGTAGATTTTTAGTTTGTTAGCACGATAACTTTCGAAAGAATTGTCAGATTGGATTGGGCTTTGGTATACTTTTTAAGTGTCCTAAAATGAAGGTCAAGTTCGTTAGCCAGCCATTTTGGATACAAATTTAAAATGTGAGCACATTTTGAAAATTTTTGAGAACACTTTTTTTCAATATTTAAAAATTCTATGGACTGATAATAATAGTACTCAAAAAGACGAACAAAATATTCTAATAATTTTCTTTGATAGAAAAAAAATTACCGAAGTTATAGCATTTACAAAATTCCAAAAAACAAATGAAAATTAACATTTTGAGCCAAAAAACGCACGATATGAAAAAAAGTCACATGGTTAAAATCGTTGTTTTTTGAACACCTTACAATATTGTAATAACAACTTTTTGAATTTTATGAAAAATCAAAAATTTTAATTTTGATGGCACAAAAAAATAATGAAAAATAAAAAATTTAATTTTGCGGTCAAACTAAGCAAGATATGGAAAATGGTGACAAAACAAAAATTGTGCATATAAAAACGATCTACAAATTTGTTATTGATCACTTTTTGATAGGATGCGTAATTCTTGTTTTATTCGTAAAAAATAGCATTAAAAGTAGAAAAATTAAATCTTTGGAAAAACGACGCAAGGTACGTAAAAAGATAAATAGAAAAAAATTATGCATTCAAAAAAGATCTACAAATTTATCAGCAATCACTTTTTGATAGAATGTGTAGTTTTTGTTTTAATCTTAGAAAATAAAATAAAAAATGAAAGAATTAAATTTTTGGACAAACGACATAAGCTATGAAAAAAATTAATTAATAGACAAAAGTTGCTCACACAAAAAAAAACTATAAAAATTACATCTTTGGAAAAACGTACAAAAGACGAATAAAAATTAATATACAAAAGTTGTTCAACCAAAAATGATCTACAAATTTTGTATAAACTTTTCTTATAAACATTTTCTTAGAACCAGTGTACGCTAGGATGCGTCTTTTTGGTTTGGTTTAATAACAAATTTTTTTTGTATAGGATGAGCACTTTTTTCAATTATAAAAACAAGACAATGAAAATACGCATGTTTCAATACCAATGCATGTTATGAATTGCAATAATATAAATTTATTGAAATGATACATTGTTCAAGGTAGTTGAGAATAAAATTTAATGCAAAATAAGAAAAAAATATTGAAGTGATCATGATAAATAAAATTTGTACTTTATATTGCAACATATGAATAAGGAATCCCAGGAATTTGATATCAAAGTGTTGAACATAATGTAGAAAGGTTCGCACTTTGAACTAAATCGAGTGCGAAGCACGAGATACGTGATGAGAATGAGTTCGTTAAAGCCGAAGAAGCTTTAATAAAAGAGAATTCACAATCACCAAATTACAGGTGTCGATCCTGTGACCTTCAATTTGAAAAGGTCTCTGCACAAATGTGTGGAAATACAATGACCGAGCGCGTAGCGCGAAGCGCGAGAACCAACAGTCGCGCGCCCTAGGCGCGCTCAAACTTGCGAGCAAAGCGAGTCGCGCGCGATGAGAATGTGCCCGCTCAGCGGGCAGATTTTTATAGTTCAAATTCTAATCAATCTGTTTGAAGGTTTGAAATATGTCATATGTCGAACTTGTCATTTTGGAATTCCTTATTTTTTAATGCTTTTAACATAAAATTTGCAATTTGGAACGCATGAACTTAGATGCTACTAAAAGTTTCACATTAAAAATGTTGAGATTTCAAGCCTGAATTTACTGAGTTAAACTTTCGATTTTAAATTTCTCCATTTTTAATCATTTCCTTAGAAGTTATTCAATTTTAAATGCTTCCATATTCAGAAAAAATGCACTTTTGAATAAGACTAAGTAAATATTTGAAATATTGTCAAAGGAATAAAATTTTGAATCTATAAATCATTAATTATGAAATTTATAACGCTTCAGTCCTTTTAAATTAAAACTAATACAGTCTGTGGTACGCGAAAGTGGACAGCTTTAATCCTACACAAAAATTTAATTTTAAAAATGAACTCTACAGAGTTATAGTACGCTATTTGGTATACTGGAATGCGTTTGCGTAATGTGCCGTCCAGTCTCCACAGTTTTCCATGACGGCTTGGCAGCATCGAGACATACCTTCGACCAGTTTTTCAGCCATAGTGGAAGAGAGAACGACTTCCACTCTCTCAAACTGAACCAGCGAAATTGTCACTGGTTGGATCAGTATTTTGAATTATCACTGGTGAACCTTCAGTCGTCTGGTAGGCGCGTGTCGTATCGCTGGTCGGGTCTTTGCATTTCTCGAGTGAAAACGAACTTTACTGTTTACTCGTGTTTATATTAGAAATCTTTGGGGCCTGTCTGCAATAAGCAGGGGATATAATTATTCCAAGCACCCTGTCCGATTTAGGGAAGTAAATGCTACCTGAAATTTGACTACAGATTCTTGTAATGCTTGCATATAGAACAAAAGCCTATATGTTTGCGACCACGGCGTCGGAAGCACTAAGTGTGTAAACAATGGTCAAAGATTGCAAAAACAGGTTTTTTGTTTATTGCGACTAACTTATATGTCTGTCAGGAAAAAAGAGTAATTAAAAAATGTAGGCCTTACAAATATCTACAAAGTGACGTGTCGTACATTAAGATTTGTTCATTTTTTTAATTGGAAACAAATAAAAACTTTTTACAAGTTTCAAACTTTCAGAAAATATGTCCCTTATCACCCTTGAGAAAAATACCAAACTTCAGCCCAAAGTAATAATCGGTTTTCATAACAACTCATTTGTTATTGAAAAATGGACTATTTTGGCTGATAGGATCTCAACTAAAAGTGTTTTATTGTCCTCTACGAGAGTTGTGCCATAAAGTACACTTGGCGACAAAACGATTTTTCATTATTAAATTGCCCAAAAATGGGTACAAAAAGAGGGTACACGGAAAAAAAAATTTAATTAAATTTTATAGAACTAGTCCTATAGTAGAGGATACGACGGGTAGTTTAATAAAACTTAAAATCTTCTTGGTTTTACATTGCATTGAACTATTCTACGAAATGTGTTACAAAATGCTATGAAATGTAAAGAATGAGGTGACGTAATCTCTATTAGAAGGCAGGATGCGAAAAACGTAAAATAGTTCTAGAAAATCTAAAAACAGTTCTATAAAATGGTGACCGATTTTTCGCCTAAAAAAATTACTTTTTATTATTATTATTATTATTATTATGCTTAAATATTTGTTCACATATTTAATTACATAATTATTTACTATTATGCAAACAATCACTACATTAATAATCGCACGCTAATAAAAATTCTTATTCGCTGTGGGTTCGAGAACCCCCTACCTACGCATTCGCAACTCCTAACAAAACGTCGCAGCTAACTTAACTCGGAGTATTAAACAAAAAATCTAAAATATAAGCTACAGCTATGCAGGGTCGCGTGACAAATTTTTGTGACCCGTTTCTTAACCATTTTTTTTGCTTTTAAAATTTCAATCATCACTTTAAAATATTTATAATTTTGGAAATTTTAAATCTCGAAAAAATGTGTTAACGCAAATTATTTCTTGGTTATAAGTTCTAGTAGATTCAAGATTAATAAGAAGTTAGATAGCTATATAGAAGAAGTTTATATAAGTTATATAAATTTAAATAAGTTATAATTCACTAATAAATTATTATTCACTAACCGGCGTTATCTGTTAAACACATTGGCCAGGGGGATGCAGAAAATGTCGCTGCATGCGCACAGTAGCGACTGCGCAGCATCATTTTATAGAACTGAGGTCTATAGATATCATATTGAAGTAGTTCACAAACACTCAATACCTCGAATCGAATTTCCATGAGATTTTTAAACATTTTTTCAAGAATTTTTCTATACATTTGACTGAATTGAGGTATTTAAACCTTATAATGATGTGATTACAAACTCTCAATACCTTAATTGTGATTTCTACGAAAGTCTTTAACATTTTCCAATGAATTTCACTATATATTTTATTGAACTTTTTTAAATCGGAGTTCAATATAAAGTTTACAGAACTCTTGTAGTGTAATCCAGATTTGTTCTACATTAAATCATGAAATTTATACAGAATATAGAAAATTTGTTCAAGGTTCGCTCTCATCCCCGACTCTTGAAATAATTCAAGAAAGTTTAAAGAACTTTTTTTTCCGTGTATGTTTTTCGTCATAAACAATTAGAATAACTTTGTCAATTTTCAATCAATGGAATCGGCATGAAATTCATTCGATAAGTGCTATTTTTCTACACATTTAAACAAAAATTATTGTAGTTGCGGAGGGGGGGGATTATTTTTTTCCAAAAATTATTTTCAACCTACAGAGCTGAAATTTACATCAAATACAGAATGATAGCTGTACTATTTGTTATCAAATTTCCAAGGCAATCCATTATTATTCTGTTGTTGATTATGGTGACTGATTATGGGAAAAGAATTTACGCGGTCTGTGACGGCGAAGTCGGGGAAGCCGCTGTCGTGTACGTATTGTTATTGAACAATATTTGAAGCATTTTTCACATTTTTTTCCTTAAGTAATTGTTCAGATGTAAATCTTTACAAGAATAAGGTATATATTATAGTCAATCCAATAAACAATATAATAATGGTGAAATTAGGGAAGATAAATAAAATACTTTTAAACATAAGGTATTAGATATAATTTTTTCGAGAAAAACCAACATTTTTATAACCAGCACGGAAAGCTAGTGCAAATTAAAAAAAACCATACTGATGCATCAATTCGTTGCTGAGATATTAAAACTGTTTGCAATTTGAACACGTGAATTCAATACCGGCGTGAGCTCCTGGCATGCCACAGCGGCTTCCCCCACTCCGTCTCCACTGACTGCGTAGATCCTTTTCTGTGAACTTTTCCGTGAATCAGACACGACTATAAACAATAAATTGAGGATGCATGTTTTTGTGAATCTTATAACAATTAGTAGAACTCTTTTTATATATATTTTGTACAAAATTCAGCTTTTTAAAATGAAAATTGACTTGTTGATGAAAATTCATTTGTTATAAGAAAAAAACTTAACATCTTTTGTAAGCCATTTTTATGCAATTTCGCGATTAAAAATAATGAGTTTTAATACAAAATAATTATTATTTCGGACTCAAGTTTTGCACCCTTTTTAAGGGTGGTAAGGGACATATTTTCTGAAAAATTGAAAGTTGTTAATTAATTATTGCAATAATAATTGCATATTTAAGAAAGGCACTTTCAGACGGTTTTTACTTTGTTTCAAAGTAAAGGAATCAACAAATCTTAATATACGACACATCATTTTGTAGATATTTGTAAGACTTACATTTTATAATAAAACGTTTTTTCTGACAGACATATAGGTTAGTTGCAATAAACAAAAAACCTGTTTTTTCAATCTTTGACCATTGTTTACACACACAGTGCTTCCGACGCCGTCATCGCAAACATATAGGCTTTTGTTCTACATGCTAGCACTGCAAGAATCTGAAGTCAAATTTCAGGTAGAATTTATTTCCCCAAATAAGCCTTTTTTGGACAGAGCACCTGGACTAAATATCCTTCGCTTGCAAGTGGGTAGACCCCTGGTAACTTATATTTGACTATGAGCGATGGGAATTGTTGACGTAATGACGGACCTACACACAGCTAGACGCAATATATTATATGATGACAACGCGTACGTCCAAATGACTCCTGGTACTGAGTAACCAGTGAACCTCACTGATTGCGCCAGTAACGAAATTCCATGTAATGAACTAGTGAAATCTCAATAATTCTCAGTGACACACTTCCGGCTGTGTCAACCAGTAAGTTTTCACTGAAAATCAGTGAGATTTTACTGGTTCATTTTAAGAGAGCAGATATCCCGAAAGTGGCGAGTCGACTGTTTTATTGTAAACACCCTTTTTTTGAAGCTTCAGAATCATTGCTGACCAAATTTTTCCAGTAGAATTAAGGTTTCAGTTTTCGACGAGGTGCAAAGTCGGCTTCGATGCTTAGGATTGTTGTCCTCTTGTAATATCCAGTTATTTTTATTGGATCCGAACAACTTTTCAGAAGATTTGTCAAACCAAATCAAATTTGATCAAATCTGCTAAGAAGTTGTTCGTACCCAATAACAATAACTGGATATTACAAGAGGAAAACGATCTAAAAATTTTGGTCAGCAATGAAGCTGTAGCTTAAAAAAGGGTATTTACGATAAAACAGTTGACTCGTCACCTTCGGAATATCTGAAAGTCGATCTCCTCGACTATGGCCGAAAATTTGGTCGAAAGTATGGCTCGACGCTGCCAAGCTGTCATGGAAAACTGTGGAGACTGGACGGCATATAGTTAAACGCATTTTAGTAGAAAAAGCGTATTTTCAGTCCGTAGGGTTCGTTTTTTTAAAATACATTTTTTTGTAGGAGTAACGCTGTTCACACTCTTGTGCCGCAGGCTGTACTTTTGCTTAATTTGTCATGCTCTTGTTTAATAATATTGTTGAATTTACAACTTTGAACCTTGTATCATTGGATTTTTGATTAAGAAATTTAAATTTTTGATGATGGAATTTCAAAATTACACAGTCGAAACTAATCATGATTTTTATTTGTTTCTTATCTCTTCTCTTTATGGTTAGCAATGTAAATATGTGTATTGGTGGAATGTAAAAAAGTGAGCACCCCAAATTCAGCACAGTCAATAAGTATCGATGTGGATCATTTCAAAGATTTGTTTGTTATTCCAGCCACAATTCAAGGTACACTTTGTTTTTCGACCAAAATCATGAAAAATCAGTGTGATGTTCATTTTTGGTAAATTATTTCAAAAAATAATGATTTCAACATAATAATAATTTTTACATAAAAGCAATATTCTTCAAAAATAAATCATGAAAACCGTGAAAACGCAGGTCGTTTCATAAATTCACTGTACATACCTCAGAAATTAAAATGCACCGAAAAGCCTCTGAGGATTTTTTTGTACAAGGTTGAATGTATGAATTTGCCTGGTAAATGCTTTTCCAAAAACTACTCTCGGAAGCGACTAAATTAAGTCATTAAACTTAACAATCGGTTATGAATTGCCATTTTATGCAGGTTTGTAAAGAAAAGTAAAATTGATTAAAAAATGAAATTTAAAAAAACAATTTCACGTCAAGTTCTGGTTGAAACATCTAATACTTCATTTGTGTAGTTTTTGGGCACCTACTATTAGGAAAAAAATCGTTAGCTAAAACATTGGCATGGTCTCGCAGCCGATTCAAAGAAAAAACCTTTGAAATTAATTATATAAAATCGTAACACCTTCAGATTTCTGACATTTAATTGAGTAAAAATTATCTGGATTTGCGCAAAGTTGATTCAATTTATAGTCGAATCTTTTAGTTTAAGTCTCAATTCCGAATTCCGATAACGAGGTCTTAAATTTACATTTATTTTGCTTAAATCTATAGAAAAATTTTGCTGAATTTAATCCAACCTTGGAAGATTTCTAATTAAAAATTTCGAAGTTTTGAAAATAATTTATTTAACTTTCTTTATGCAAGGTAAACATTTTTTAATTTTTTGAATTGGCTCGGTAAGTAGCAAATGTTGATATTTTGAACTTAAAAAGAGTTAATTTCGAGTAATCGAAAATGGAATTGTTAAAACACTCGATATTTGAATCGCCCTGAACGTCAAATACACTCGGAAAACAAATTGATTGGATTAAACCATTTTTTTCGTTCACGCCTATTTTTATGCTGTTGCTAACATGCCTTAATTTTTAGGGCTTCATAGGAAACCCTTATGTAGTCAGTAAAATGACTGTCCGTGCGTGAACACGCCTAACGCAAAAAGTACTAAAAAAAGTCTACTGACCTGATATTTTAAATTCATATGTGTCTCATGTGTCAAATTCGAGGAAAAATAGTAAGAACCCTAAGGAAAATGGTCAGAATATCGTTGCAATGCAAACAAAAATGAAAATTTTGTAATTTTGACTCAAAATTACCCTCTTAACACTCCTAGCGATAGAGTGGATAGACTGCCGGTACTGGCAAAATAGTTCTCTGCCGCCAACGGCAATAAATTTCTCTTCCGGTACCGGTAAATAAACATATTTCCAGCATACCGAAGGTACTGTCAGAAATCTTAGAGTAAGGTTATGTTATTTAAGAATTATTTTGTTATAGGGATCCACACCCGTCCCCTTTCTAAAGTCTCGTGGGGGCGGAAAGGTACCACGTTTACTGGTCGCAGAAATAATTTTTCTCAAACCTCCAGCCCTTTCGAACGTCTCATAGGGGTGCGAAGGCACCCCTCTATCACTGGTCAGAGAAATAATGTTGGTTAAACCCTGAACTCTTTTCAAAGTCTCGTTGGGGGCGGAAAGTCACCCCTTTTACTGGTCACAGAAATCATTTTTGTCAAACCTCTACCCCTTTCCAGCGTCTCGTAGGGGCGGGAAGGCACCCCTTTGTTTGGTCACAGAAATAATGCTGGTAAAACTCCTACCCCTTTCCAACGTCTCGTGGGAGCGGGAAGACACCCCTCTGTCATTGGTCACATAAATAATGTTGGTCAAACCCTGGCCCGTTTCTAACGTCCCGCGGGGGCAGGAAGGCACCCCTGTACTGTTCGCCGAAATAATGTTGCTCAAACCCTCAACCTTTTACAACGTCTCGTGGGGGCGGGAAGGAACCCCTTCGACTGGTTACAGAAATAATGTAAATCAAACCTCTTACTCTTTCCAACTCCTCGTGGGGCCGGGAAGGCACCCCTTCGACTGGTCACAGGAATAATGTAATAATTGGAAAACTTCGAAATTTGACGTTTCTTGCAATCTTTTTTTAATCAAATTCATATTTTGCCCTCAAATTGGGCTGGTTAGACGCAGAATTTTATTACCTTTTGCTATATTGCCAGAACAAATTGTATGTGAGTAACAAATTATTTGTTTGACCCAATACATTTTTTGATATTTGAACAATTTGGTAGATTTATGAAAACAAACTTGTTAGAATCATTTAAAATTTTGTTGAATTCAAGCGAAATTTGTTTGATTCAACCTGCATGTACAAAACATTTGTAGAACATTCAACTTCAAACTGAATTCAAATCTATACTTTCTGATCTTAAATTCAGAAGCCCAATCAGTCGAGCGTGATAGTGATCTACGTTTGGCATAATCGTTGACATCTTCCTCATTAAAATAAAAAATACTTTCCTAAGTAAATACTTGAATAAGTACATACTACGAACTGTCTACCGTTACGGAAATTTCCGTAAGAATAACCCCTTTTCCAGCTCGATCAGGGCTAATGTTACGGAAAATTCCGTAATACTAGTCGTAGTTTTATACTTGACTGGTTAGTTTTACGAAAAATTCAGGATTACCAGTCAGTGCCTAAAAACTAATTAATTTTCGCATGAATCAACATGAATAGCTTAGACGTGTTTGATGGACTATAATTTCTTGGGTCAATCCGATTAACGCCAGATCTTGAATGAAAACAAATAATAAGCGATCCCTTGTGAAATTTCGATATCCGGACTTTTCCTCTCGGGAAGAATGAATAATTATCCCTTCCCAGTGAAAACGAATCGTTTTCGTCACCCGAGTTCACTCCTTCTCTGCTGAACGCTGAACGCTGAACGCTGAACGCTGAACCGCCACCATCGTTCTCAGTCATCCCTCTCTCGGCTCTCAATTTATATAAGCTAACCGAGCCAACCCCACAGCCGGCTCTTATAATAATTCCCGATTCCCTCCCGATGTTCATTTCATTATTTTTTTCCCACCCCCAGCCTCAGCCTCTTTCTCCTTTTCCGTCTCCCTCTTCCCTTCTCTCTCTCTCTCTCTCGCTCTTTCTCCCCTTCTCTCTTTTTCTCTTTCTCTGTTCGCGAGCGAGAGAGGGTGATAAGTCGTGACGTCGACGAGGTAGGTGATTCTAAATGGGGGCGTGGCCACACAACCCACCCCCGACGATATCAGGGGTAGCTCACGGACCACTCTCGTTGGCTGCCGTTACCCTCACCACGTGGAACCACCGCACCACACCGCACCGCCGGCTAGCGACGTGCAACCCCCCTTAAGAAAAAGTGGTGGAAACTACCCCCGTAATAGCGCACTGACTCCACTTAAACCAACTAACGTGCTCACCGGACTCTCGTTCTGGGTATATCAATTATGTGGATAGCAGGTAATAACGCCGACTTTGAGACAACGTCGTTATACGCCCTGCCTTGTGCAGTTCGTTTCATCTCAATGCTCCAATGCTCCAACTTTATACCTTTACATAGCTTAATTAACACTGCTTATTATCTGATTATCTGATTAACGATTACTTCAAATATGCATGGG
>CAKNWW010287737.1:0-10258 GCA_932074435.1 Andricus kollari | reverse complement strand
ACCTATATGGAATGAAATTCGGGTTAAAAATTACCACTGATTTTAGTGAATTATTTTATTGAATATCAGCTTATCCGGATAGCACATGATTTTCTCTAAGAATTTCTGGAACTTTCCAATGGAAGGTTCGGAGAATTCCGAAAAATGTTCCAGAAAAGTTCTCGAGATTAGGTAAATGTTCGATAATCAGAGGATGTTCCCAAGGAGGGTTCGTGGAATTTTCGTAAGGAATTAATTAAATCAAATTAATTACATTAATTATATTCCTCATGAACATTCCCCGAACCTTCCTTGGGAATATTCACTCATACGCGGAAATTCATTTACTTCCGGGAAACTTCCTGGAACTTTTTTCGGAATGCTCCGAAACTTTCATTGGGATGATCCAGGTAACTTCTGTGCTTTCTGAGCAGCAACCAACGCAAGTGGACATACATATTTGTACACAGTTTAAGCTGAAGATACAAACTAGATAGTAACCTACATACATCATTACGTACATGTTTCAGCTGTGAAAGAAAACGGAAAAAGACGTTTTAAGTTTTCGAAAAAATGCTCAAAATTAATCCGCTAGAATTTGGCTAGAAACTCGTATTCGAGCAAATCACTGCTAGTAAAATAAATAGGTGTATAAACTTCATTCAAAAATATTTGAAATTAAACTTGATATTTTTTTATTTAAAAAGCAATTTCCTCTTTTATCTGGCGTTTTATATTGTATAACTCTGCATCTCGAGAGTGCGGTGACGTTGGTCATTAACTTTATACGCTGCGCCTTGCTTTTGTCACTTATTTTTTAGAAATGTTGAAACAGTCTTTCTTTGTAGAAGAAAAAGAGACTCCGCGATGCTTCGCCTTAAAAAAGAAACATAAGTCTTTTCACTTCTCACCACCAGGAAAGTGGTGTAGAGAATGAATTTCAAAGACAGAAGACCTTGCAAAGAACGCTTTATTCCATGCATTAAAAGAATGTATAAAGTGATTATATCTCGGATAAACTTAGTTTGAGATATACAGAATTATTGATTGATAAACAATTCAAAATTCTAGCAGTATAAATCTATATTATAGATATTTTTAAAATAATTTTATTTGTATACTGTATCAATGAAAAAGTATGTCATTCGATAAAAAACGTGCGAACTCTTCGCTAGAATAATACTTGTTTTTATCAAACGAATTACGCTTTTATTCTAAAATAAAAAATGGTTAAATGGTTGAGATAGATTTAAAGCCAGAGAGTGATAGTGTCATCTGCTCGAACGATTGATCATATGTACCTAAAGAACTGGAATGTAGGTTTATTGAGAGTTGTCATCGGTCCTTTTTGTCAAACAATTGCTCTCGGGACCGCATCATCAAATTTTCAAAATTCCCCCTCTGATGATAAAATACAGCACGTGAATCATTTTCCTTTTTTATTTTTTTGCTATTTTCAACTGAAAAATTATTACAAATTTTATTAGGTTATTCTAGGAAATGAAACTCTATTACTTGAGAACAAATGATTGTTATTGGGGAACTGCTCGCTGAATTCATTAAAGGCAAACATTCGCATCATTGATGGTTTTAAATTGCATAACTTATTACACATACACTGGAAAAAATACTGGATTCAAGAAGGAAATGCGTTTGTTTGGTTCCTTTCTTTGCACTAAAGATTTATTTGCTTCAGTTGAGTAAATATTGTTCAGAGGCAAAAGAGTCTTGATTCAAATGGATTATTTTTTTGATCATATTTATTCAATTCAAAAAGACATTTCTTTGCATTGAATATAAAAATTATAAAGTCTTGTTAGAACCTAGTTTCTTTGAATGTATTTTTTACACCCTCAAAATTATTTCTTCAATTCAATGAAATCGATTCTTTGAAGTGATAAATACTCGCACGTATTTAAATAAGGTAATTCATTCACGTGTGGATCAAGTAATTTATGTTTCTTTGCGTAAAATAAATATTTTTTGCAAATGAATAATTATCCATCGAATTAAAAAAAATATGTAACAGATGCTAAAATAATTTGGCATGGCTATTGTAAGTAAATAATTATACAAATTTAATAAATATCTTTTTCAATCAAATGTCGATTTATTTAATTAAAATACATCCTTGTTTGGTTACAAAATCTGCAAATTAATTAATCTGAACAATTATTTGTTCGAATGAAAAAAACGCTTTATCAAAATTAACACTCAATTATATATTTATGTCATTGCAAATAATATTGTTTTGAATGAAATATTCATGAAATCCGTTACAAGAATAGTTTACTTAATTCAATAAATAGAAATAGATTATTCTGAATAAATATTTCTCTCGATAATGAATTTTTACTTAGCAGTATTGAGTTGTTCAGGAAACATTCTGCTAGGTGTGCAGATAGTATTATCTCATCATAGAAATTGGCTTCAAAGTTATAACTTAGTTGCAAATTTTTACCATGTTTATAATGAAAAGATGCGATGATCCGTTTTACTGATTAAGATCTGATAATATTCTCAGAATAAAAAAAGATCGATTATTATCATTACAATAATACTATAAAAAAATTATAATTGACCAGTTCTATTTCAAATCAGGCCAAATTTTAAAAAGAGTCTAGGTCGTGGTGTCAGAATGATTTGGTACATTTCGAATTAGGGTAGATAATTTGGAATTTTGTTTTTTTTTTCAGGCGAAGAAATTCTTGCTGTTTCAATTGACCCAATAAAAATTTGAAAAAATGCTATATATTTTTATAAAGTTTATTGAAACCGTATTTCCTCAATACACCACAAATTAATTGTTTTAATAGGTGGTAGTATCTACTGCATATCTCGTGATCTTTTTTGTTATCTTGCATCGTTTACAGGATAAAATAAAAAAATTATGTTTGAAAAAAAAAAAATTTTTATGCCTCAAAAATGATGTAGCCCGCATAAAACTAATAGAATGTCTTTTTTATTTTAGTCGAAACTTTTTTAAAATATTGGCAGGAATAACAAGATAGAATTTTCATGAAAATCTTCTTCTCATGTTTTCAAAATTCGAAATTCTACTTATATGCATACAAAAGACATCCTATCAGTTTTATAGGAGATTTATCATTTTTGAAGCAGGAAGCATTATTTTTCTTTGAATATATAATGTTTTATTTTTTCTCGTAAAAGATGCAAAATATCACAAATGAGCATATGACGTTCTTTTTATGGAACTTTTCTAGGTAAGTAAATTTTTATCTAAATGTTTTTTTTTTTGCGAAGAAAGCAAAAATTCAATTATTCCAAGATACATTTTTTCAATGTAAGGCATTGTTTTACCAAGAACAAAACTCACGTGATATGTAGTACATATTACCAGTTATTTCTAAAAAAAAAAACGTTTTTAGAAAGTTTTTGAGAAAATCCACTTCGAATAATTTTGGAAAAATAGCGATTTTGTCATTTTTCAAAATCTTTTAGGATCAATTGCGAAAGAGCAAGAATTCCCAGTTAAAATAAAAAAAGAAATACCAAATGTCTAGGCTTTTCGGAAAATAGCTCATTTTGAAAAAACTTCATGTCGATTTTCAAAAGTTCGCAAGTAATCTTCAAATGATTGTAACGAATCCAAAAAAATGTCTTCATTAAACTATGAAATATCCGTTCCTTTATTATCACCATAGTGTGATATATCTAAATACCAAATTATTCTGACTCCCTAAGCTGGACCCTTCTGCCTCATTTGAAATAGATTTGATCAATTATTATTATTATTGTATTAAATATTATTTTTTAACAAATGCTACATTCTAATTTTTTTACATTAACTATTCCAATTTTTGTAAAACTTGTAGTATTTTTGTAGGTGAATGAAAAATTTTGTTTGGTCTTAAGCTATGCTTATTTCTCAACATTACGTTGTACTTAAACTAAATCTAACTTTTCTTTGAGTCAAGCACTTGGTTCTTCGAATTAATAATAGATATTTTGTTAACTTTGTTACATGCTTATCCTGAACAATATGTCGCATTTTAGACCACAGAATTATTTACTTTTATTAAAAATCTATTTCTTTGTTTCCAATAAATATTTAGTAAAAATCAGGGTACGCTTCTTTCAAGTAAGGAATCACATCCTTCAATTTTTAAGAACGTTTAATTCAGGTCATGGATATTAATTTGTTTGAAGGAAATATTTCCTTTTGTTTTCAAATGACATTTAGTTATAGAAACTACCTAGTTTTTAAACACAAATATCTTACTTCTTTTAACCAATAACAACATTCATTAACTTAATAAATATTTCACTCACTAAAATAATTATTGATTTTATTCAATAAATTTATAATTATATTTTTTGATAAAAGCATTTTTTCATCACAAAAATATATTATAGGACGTATTCAGTACGATCATTTCTTTGAATTAAGTCAATTTTCTTTGATTCAAGATCTTTTTTCCTAGTGTACAAAAAAAAATAACTTCAGATAGTTTGTATGACAAATTCTTTTAATTTGAAGTTCTTTATGACAAAAGTGAAAAGTTTTTATAATAATTTGAGCCATTTGACTAAGACTTTAATCATATTTTGAATTGTTCCACAAAACTTGAAAAAAATTTAATACCTCAAAACTTCCCCAGTGGAATTAAAAAATAGGTTGCGTGGGTTTAACAAAAATTGGTAAAATGAATTTTTTTTTGGATTCGGCAGGTAGTTCCCCAATTACTTTTTTCTTAAACTTTCGTATTCTTCATGTTCAATATAAATAATAATAGTCTAAAAGTCTTTAAACGTGCTTCCATTTATTTCCATCAATGGCGTGAAGAACTTTCTGAAAAGACTTTTAATAAAATCGCATTAAAGTTTGAAATCTGTACTTGTAGCATGCCAGAAATGTTCGCATCGCAGCTGAATCTGATTATTTCTTCTGCAGTTAAGGCGGGAATTATTGTACTTTTCCGATGAAAAAACTGGAAAATATAATTACGCCTCTTCTTAGCATTAAAACCTGCCTGCTCACTCGCAGTTTCGCTGAATTCTTTTCTTTCTTGTTTCATATCTTCGTGCCTCTCACAACTCTTGTAGTTTTCCACGAGAAGATTGCACGCTCTAGGGTGCTTAGTAATCTTGAGAAGAGCTTGATAATTTGATTGACTAATGGAAAAAGAAATCAGGTTGGAAAAAGCGTCAGAAGCTAGAGTGCAGCTTTAACTTATACTCATACAAGAAAAACGACGAGAAAGAATTTGATAACGTATTTGCTGTATAAACTATAAAGATAATAAAGAAATTTTATGGTGAAAATTTGTTACTCTACTTTCGAAAGCTATGATCTCCAATACTGAGGAAATTTGTGCGACGGCTGCAGTTCATGCAAAAGTCGGCGAGAATTCTTTGTAATTTTCGGTCAGATCGCCCGTTAACGGAACTTTTATCACCAATTCTCCGGAAAGTCGTAGCAGGGCAATGGGCTTTTCATTGCCAATTTTCCACCAAGTGAGATTGCAAGGGAGATGAACTTCAACCTTTGACGCAATCCTTTCGTCACTCAATAGTGCCCTGTTTTGGAAGAACACCGTTAACAAAAAAAATCGAAAAATGAGTTTTTGAAATTTGTTAACACTATAAAAAATAATTATTGTAAAACACCCTTAACTCAAATATTGTCGAGAATCAGTTCACAAGAGTACTATAAACTCAAGAGAGTGGACCGTAACTTTGCGAATTAGAAAATAGACGGCCGAACGCGCCACAGAAAAATAAAAAAATACCGTCAAGTCGAAGATAACGGAATTCTCTAAATTATTCGATGGATTTTTTTAGCTGAAACAATTTACCAAAGCAGCGCAATATAGAGGAGTCAGAAAAAGCTGTTTACTTCCTAATACAAAACTGCGAAAACATATATCGAATAACAATGCACTTATTTAGATTTGTTTACACTGTAAATAACGTCTGTTTGAAAATGCCGAAACATTCATTCAAAATAAACTTTCAGTACAATGAATTACAGTTTTGAAAAGCTAGTGTGGTAATGTTACCTTTCATGCATTGCAATTTTACCTCAAATGTATTGCAATTTAACAATACCGCATAGAGTAGCCGTATTGTAATGTTTTACAGTACAAGCATTGCAATTGCTCTTACAATACCATGTTTGAAATTTTACATTACACTTGTATTGGAGAAGTGTTGTAGGATTCCAATCATTTTTAACGTTGTAGTTACAAACTTGTTCAGATTAAAAAGTTACTTAATTAGAAAATCTCGTTTTATAGCAAATACATTTTCAAAATAAATTGATTTATTTGAAACTTTAGCACTCGTTTAGAGTTTCAATATAATTTAAACCTTGAAACATACCTTTGAATATTAATATTTTCACTCTTTACTTGAAATTGATTACAGTAATGAACAATCAGTATTCAACATCCTCAATTATATTTGTTTCTAAATATTTACTAAATCACCACGATTTGCCAGAAAAATATTGTATCCGATCATTGTGTATTTTAGCCACAAATCAATGTAATAAAAAATGTAAATTTCAGAATTGAACACAAATAATAATTTAAATATCGTTATTTACATAAAATACTTTTTTGGCTACAAGTTTAAAACGTTTCCATTTTTAATATTTTTTAAATTATCATTTGTTCTAAACATTTCATTTCATTAGTGAATAATTTAATGATAAATACTAATATTCACTGATAATAATCCTATCGAAAAAGTGGTGTAACAATATGTCTCAAAAATCTCGCAATCACTGTTGTTGAAAACCTGATTGGCTTTACATTATTAAATGTTGTTTTAATAATTGAATTTGAAAATTAAACCTATAAATAATCCCTTTTAATAATGAAAATCCTAGAAAATCTTAGGGGTACCGAGAAACAATTCGGTTAAATCAAAACTGTTAAATTATCTTATAATTTATTGTAAATACTATACATGTTAATGTTTTTCGCTGGAAATTAGAATGTTTTAAAGAATTTTGATGTCAAATCATAAAGTTTCGAAGAAGACTTAAAATTGAAAACAAATGGGTTGTGTTAGTTCTTTTCAGTGGAAATTAGCATTTTTAAACAAAAAACATCAAGATTCACAAGTTTCAATAATTTTAGGTTATGCTAGCGTTTTACATCAGCAATGCGTGTTATCAATAAGAAATTATTAGATTTTAAAGATTACAATTTTTATAACAGGTTACGACTTTCGGTTTTGTCAGCCGGGAGTGGGTGCAATTTTATAGAATGACACCCATTCCCGGTGAAATCCCGCGCCTTTTCTTTCTATTATTCTAGAAAACAGATAATATGAAAAACAAAAATGTTGTATTATTAATTCTATATATTAATTCATACATCGCGTGAGACAAAAGTAATAATATTTGCGGGAATACCGCAAGTTTTTTCTTCTAATTAATAAGATAATAAAACCAATTAGTTTAGAACAATGTTACTATAAAGAAGTTTCCGATAGTTTTCATCGATTTCTCGGTTTAACGCGATTTTGAGTTAACGGTGTTCTTGACCAGCAGGGCAGAATATATGGTTTGCGTCTAAATCCACACTGTTTTTATACTTGAAATTATTTCCCTAATACTTAATACTAATTTAAATAGCTAAATTCTGAAAATTTATGGATTTGATTCTAGATTTTTTTTCAAAAAATATGGACTCAAGAACCAGCAAACCCCAAGTCAATTTTTATGTTCTGAAATTTTCATAAATGTTGGCAATAGTTTTAAGAAATGTATCACAATGTGCGTGCCATTTTATAAGTGCTTATAGTTACCAGAACAGTTCCAATGTATATACTCTTTTAACTCACTCACCATTTTTCTATAATCAAACTCTACACTGATCATTAGTAGATTTCCTGAAATTGCCTTTCGATTGCCAGCTCTGAAATTTATATTACTGGGAATCCTGATTACTCTTTAATTTTCTATCTCGCTTGACTTTAGTAATAGTATCCTGGTGAATGCAGCACTAATGCAGAAAGAATTGCTCGAGGTACTTTTACAATTTTCTACTTCTGATCCCTTAGCTATTTTAAGTATTTAAGTATCTTCTGGGGAACATAAAATACTTACTGCTAGTAACTAACAAAAGTTGAAGCATATTTCTAAATCAACAAACACATTCTGTAACCTCATTAAAATGTTCTCACTTTGAAACCGCTTGCATGGTAAACAACAATATTTCCTTTTCACTTAGAGGCTAACGTTGAAGAAACGGAATTAAAATGTAATTTAATTCAAGAAGTTTAGAATATTTTTCTAACAAGAGGTGATGAGAACATTAATTTCCCTCCGCGGATAAAGTCACGCGAGAAAGATTGCACACTAGAAATATTAATAGTCAGTATGATATATCATTATTTAGATTCATTCTCCCCAGTTGCATTTATTCTTGGCAATTAATCATCCCTAGTCTGCAATCTGCTGGCATCGTTCGCATGTTCTAACTAACTGTGCTAGATTAATGGCAAGGTCTGAGCAGTAGAGCCTATATTTGATATCAAGAAACGCACCACATTTTCTGTTTTCCAAATTTCGGAACGCTTATTTTACTTTTGTCTCAGCGACACAAAGCAGAATGATAAATTGTAGCCATTCCTAATGGACGAATCATACGTCAAATGTATTTGCAAACTTTATTTAAAAGACTTTACTCTATATGAGATATGTTTTGAAACATGATTCATGAAAATTATACGCAATTTTGTCGGTTTTAAATTACCGACTCGTAGGTGATAAATCAATTAACGAATTAACGGATTATTGCTCCGAGAGCTTTCGACGCTTTGCTCATTTACGTACACGTTAATACGATAAACATATCATGCTGAGTTTGCAGAAGCATAAATTGATGAATGATTCAGACTTGAAATGTTTATCGTCAAGATTTGTGTACGTTTATCCGCTCTATAATTATTATTTATGAATATACATGCTGTAAATAGGTCAGTTCAATTATTATTTTTTCAATTTAAGACAAAATATGGTACCATCTCAGCCATTATATGGGATTTTTTTCACAAAATGAATTCTATAAATTTCCGCAAACATAAAAATAAGATTTTCTAAGTTTGCAACTCAATCTTCCAAATGAGCCAATAACAATTCTTTTTTCAACTGTCTTTTTAGGTGAGAATATTTAATCGTTGAAATTTAAAACCGATGAAGAATTGAAGTTTGAATAAAGTACTTTCATCAGTAGCTTTGTACCCGAAAATCTAATAATGTGGACTTATTTGACTTTTGACAACTAGTTTTAAAGAAAAACTCATTAACCTTGAAATAAAATTAAATCAAAATCTTTAGAATGAGCCACTTTTTAAATATACTAGAAAACAAACAAGTGCGCGATTGTTTTTTTGTTCTCGCGCAACATTAAAATTAAAGTATAAAATCAATATTATTACAAAATTGCTGTATTTTATAATACATATTATCAAATATAATGAAAAATAGAATGGGGATTATTTTTGAATATAGAATGTTTTTGTACAACATATAAGCTATTAAACCGTTGCATTTTTGTTCAATAATGCAAATTTGCGCCGGAAAACACTAACATTACCTAAAGTTGTTCACAATTGTAAGTTTAATTTTTGAGGTCAAATGATTTTTGTTTTAATAATATTTTCTGTGAAAAACACATAAATACTCTATTATTGTTCAAATATGGTAATTTTTTAATAGCAATAGCAATTTTATAAGAAAACACTAGTTTAACAAAAAAATCTTTAAGATTGTAAATTTACTTTTAGACCTAATAATTGTCCTGCTAAAAAAGTTAGGAATCATCAGAAAAAAGGACCATTTCTATCAACTTTTATTACGTTTGTCCACAGCAATCGCAAGTAAGTCAGAATTCGTGAGGAAATGTTCAGAAATCGCCAGAACTTGGGTTCGAAGGATAATCCTTTTATTAGTGTTTCAAGAATAGTATGACATGAAACCTAATCTCTTTTATATTTCCCTGGTAATTTATATTATTATTATAAATTTATGCACATCAGTTTTTATTTATATTTAATTATTAATACATAATACATTCTAATTGACTCTGAAGGTGAATTTAAAAATATTGTCCGTTTTGAGGTACATTATATAATATCGTAATTTAAAATTTTTTAGGATAACTTTCAGGTGTTTGAAGTTACCTATATGCCAGTGTTGCAAAGATAATATTAACCAAATGTAAAAATATGAAAAGTATTTTAAAAAAATATTCTCCTTGCTATAAACTGCAAAAATTTATTTTCCCTAAGCATATGAATC
>CAKNWW010287722.1:0-14922 GCA_932074435.1 Andricus kollari | reverse complement strand
GAGAAGTAGGAGATCTATCCACTAAAAAGTCTTTCTCAGGATGGACAGATTATCTGAAGCGAATAATGCTCTCCCCGATTTGCTCCCCGAAGATGTTAATATCTCGAATCTGAACTGTGTAGTTAACAAGAAGGCGGTCTCTCTGCTTAGCGACAATAGAAGTAACGATACTTCAGTACGCCTGAGTAAGGCTCGCGAGCGTATTACACAGCTTCAGTTTAAAATTGAAACGGCGAGACGGCATGCATCAAATATTCAGTGCGTGATTAGCGACATAAAATCAAATAAAAAATTCACTCCAAAAGTTAAGGCATTTGCTCGAAAATTAAAGAAAGCAAATCACACGCTGAACAAGTATTAACTTTTGACCATCAAGCAGCAGTGGATGCAAAAAATAATATCTCTTTTAACAGCGGAACAGCGCCTTGAACGGCGAGTAAAATGGATTCAGGAAAATTCCACCTTTTCTACACATCCTTCCCGTCTATTCAATAAAACGTCACGTTTCGTTAAAGATCCAGCTATTCGAGAAGGGATTCAAGTCCTCTGGGAGAAAGTGTATGGAGATACTAATCAGCTAAATGAAGACGCTTCAGTTAAGTCACTTCTTCGTAACTTTTGCCAAAGACAAAGGTTGCAGGCTCCAGAGGAAGAGTGTCCACTAATTACTGCTGAAGAAGTGAAGAAAGTTATCGCTAGAACTAAGAAATTTTCAGCGCCAGGGCCAGATAAAATCAACAACTTTTGGTGAAAGAAGTTCACTTCTGCGCACCAACATCTAGCTCGTATATTTACTGCTTTTATAAACAGAGAAGAACCCATTCCGCAGCGGCTAGTATAAGGACGCACGGTATCGATCCCTAAGACCGGAGATTTCTCAAGTCCACAGAACTACAGGCCCATAGCTTGTTTAAACACTAGATAAAAGCTATTCACTGGTATGGAGTGCAATCATTGAACAACGTTGAGGCACGATCTGGATGTTCAACTCATAGGCGTTAATACCATTCAACATCTTGGTAGTGGAGAAAAATATACCTACATATCTTGGAATACCGCAAGCGGAAACCCAAGATGTGCGTGCATTAAAAACGGCCCTGTAAAAAGGTATCACCAAATTCTAAGAAAAATTTTTCCCTCCGAATTATTTGGAAAGAATAAGATCCAGGCGAGCAATATGCTGGCCGCTCCTCTGCTGCTCTACACATTTAGCGCAGTAAAATGGAACGTCAATGAGTTGAAGCAACTTGACCGAAGCACACGGAAGATGATGACAATCCATCGAAGTCATCATCCTAGATCTTCGGTACCTCGAATATACCTACCTCGAGATAAAGGGGGTAGAGGCTTGCTAAGCTTGGCGTATCTTCATCGAAGAACGGTTCTGGCTACAGTTTGCTTAGTTCTAAATAGTGCAGATTCTCTTATGCTACTCATACATGAACATCAAGCCGTCAATGTTGCGACGTTCCAATACCGTGCCGCAGATAGGGCCGCAGAGGACCTTGGCCTCCCATTTGATTCCAGCGACACTACACATGGCCTAGCATCACTAACAACTCCGGTGCTCAAAAGTCGTGTACAGTAAGCAGAACATACGCTTCTACTAAGAGAACATGTTGACAAGCCCCTTCATGGTAAATTCTACGGCATCATACGTAGAGAAGAGCTCTCGATGGGTCTGTCCAACATGTTTCTCAAATCTGCTGGATTGAGATCGGAGACTGAGGGATTTCTTTTTGCCTGTCAAGGCGGCGTTATAGACACCTTAGTTTAACGGAGCACATAATGAATATACCTGTAGGCGATACTAACTGCCGAGCGTGTAAGCAAGAGCCAGAAACACTTGGGCATGTTCTCAGTGGATGCTTAAAGTATGCACGTTACGGGTACATCGAGAGACACAATGCGGCTCTAAAAGTGTTATATTACCATCTTAGGCACTTCTATGGTGTTGATCTATTGCCCGTCTTGCCATGCGCCCAGGGGGAACTCGAGTCCGCTGTGAAGAATGATCAGTGTAAGATCTACTGGAATTTCTCATTCTCCACCACTCAACGTATCAGTGCAACGAAGCCTGATATTGTCCTCCAAGGCTACAAGGTCCATCTTGTAGTTCTCATAATCAACTGTCTTGGCGGTATGAAGGCATCATTTCTTAGCCAACTCAACAAGATTCCGGCTTGCCAGCGTCAGGCTCATTCCATCGCAAACCGGATGCAAAAGGCTGTTCTTCTGGGATCACTTCAACTAGTCGGTCAACACTGTTCCTCATTACATTCTACAAAGGAACAGTGTTGAACAATTTTATCTCGCGTAAATTTCCCGCTCTTGCTTACCTTCTAGGACAGAAGGAGCAGAAGTGGATGACATAAACGTTCCAGTTGCGTCGGGATTGGTTGCTTTAAGGAACCATGATCGTAGCTTCCGGAGCCTATTACTTCCCTAATAATCATCGCTGTCTTGATCTACTGGAATTTCACATTCTCCACCACTCAACGTATCAGTGCTACAAAGCCTGATATTGTCCTCCAAGATCTGAAGACCAAGATCATATACGTGATTGCATTCTCGGCACTAGCCGATGGTAATTTCACGGCAAAGGAGGAAGCAAAACGGGCGAAATACCAAGCACTTCTTTTCGAGCTGAGCAGGCTGTATCAAGGCTAAAAAATTCCATCTTGTAGTTCTCATAATCGGCTGACTTGGAGGTATGAAAGCTTAATTTCTTAGCCAACTCAACATGATTCCGGCTTGCCAGCGTCAGGCTCATTCCATCGCAAACCGGGTGTAAAAGGCTGTTCTTCTGGGATCACTTCATCTGGTCCGTCAACGCTGTTCCCCATAACATTCTACAAAGATTAATAGCTCTAAAAAAGTATCCAGAGGTGATACCTTTATCTCCAACTGTCCCGTCTGCCGCGTAAGGTCATCCGTGGCTAGAGACCTGACAACAAGGAACAGTGTTGAACGATGTTCTCTCGCGTAAATTTCCCGCTCTTGCTTACCTTCTAGGACAGAAGTAGCAGCAGTGGATGACGTACACGTTCCAGTTGCTTCGGGATAGGTTGCTTTAAGGAACCATGATCGTAGCTTCCGGAGCCTACAACTTCTCACAATAAATACCAAAAACCTTTTATTGGCTTTTGACTTCATTTCTACTAAAATCTTATCACATAGCTAAATATATCAGCTCCATTTATTTTATAAGAGCTCTTTAGCTAATCTTATACTTGATGTTTATTGCAATTCACAAACTTTTTCAAGGCACGATATGATATTTCAACCCATATAAGGGGTAGTTTCTTACGTTTAAGGGTTGCATTTTTAATCTAATTCTATGGTGCAAGTAATGAATGCTTATAACTGACATATTTATCAAAATTTATAAATAACATCAGTTTTCGGTACTTTCCCAAACCTCTTAATAACATTTAAACACTGCCATGCTTAAAATGCCGGAGAAAAGACGGATAAAAAACAGTTTTTATCAGATTCTGTCCGTAAACTTGTCCGGATTTTGTGTCCGAACGTAGTACGCAATCTTACCCAAATTGCATTCGTTTCTTATCCGTCCGTTATCCGGTAATCCGAATATGATAAAATATTCATTAAGTCCTTAAGCGGTTCGTGTCTGAGTCTGTCCGACTCTTATCTGGCAAAAAAAGGTGACAAAATGCTTAAGTTAAGAAGCGAATTTGGATCCAACGTTATCCGGCTTCTGTCTGAAAATGAGAACCAGAAATAATATTTATTTTCGTTTCATAAGTATTGCTTCTGTATGAAATCTTACCCGCAGTTTATTTGTCTTTTAATTCCGTTTTTATCTGATCTTGTCTGCAACTGGATTGTCATTTTAACAACGCAACCTATGCATTTCTATACAGAATGGTACACGGATTTAAGTCCGGTGTTCATACAAAATCTCACCCGATAGCTTTTCATCCGCAATACACCATGTTCTATCTGAAACTCAATCGACAATTTCATGTAGCACTGTATGCAAATCTATCCGATATTTAACTATCTTTTTCCGTTATTGAGTCAACTGATTGCATTTAATTAATGTTAAGAGAATTTATTGAACGTTGAAAAGTTACAGAAGGAAACAAATATCATATTTTCAAGGTTTTCTTAAATCTCTCATTTTTAACTTCACCAGGAAAGTCTTTGGTGCCTTTTTTATTCGGCTTTATTCTTAGATTTTTTGCTATCAGAATAATCAATAATGAAGTTTTAATTTTTTCTTAATAGCGACAATTTTCCCAAAAAGTTCAATTTTCGAGGTACAAAATTCAGTATTTTGGTTCAAAATATGTCGCTATTTAAAAAAAAATCAAAACTTTACGGAACCATTTGTTTACGAGGTCCGTATAGGAATATACTGATGAAATCTTTTTGGTTTTTTCATTTCAGATGAGTCGTTCCTAACTCGAAGCAAGTTTGCTCGGATAATTTTCTACACGGGCATTCTAAAATTTTGTCTTTATACTCAATAGCAAATTTTTACAGAAAGGGAAGTTAGATCAACTGAGAAAAGTCAATTTTCATTCATTTCGACAGCAGGCATTCCGCTCAGTCCTACAATCATCTTCAGAATCATCTGAAGACGAATTATATTATATGAAGTGGCACTTCGAAGCAGGGTCACCTCAGGGCTTCCATGGTTCAACTGAATCCGAAATGTTCATTGTAAAACAGGTGAAAGCTTATTTTGTAAGCGACGATAATATTATGTTCAAAGAATCGGGACTCAAGACTTGGGAGGTCATGCTTATGATTCTTGGCATGTCGATACGCTTCTCGCTGGGTTATAAATCTCGTAGTGCCATAATTCAGATGACAAAAGTATTAGCTGGCCCGGAATTCGACCAATGGGATATTAGCGATTATTATTTTTCCCAAATACTTGATCCTCCTAATTCGACCATTAAGTATCACCTTTGGTGTCCAGTTTGCTGCTTGCTTTTAGAAGAAGACAGAATAAAGAACAAATTTAAAAAACATTACGCGACTTTGTGAGAAATATTTTAAGTAATTTTTGTTATCCACGAACTCTCACAACTATTTACTATCTCTCGATTTGAACTATCAAATCACAGCTTTGTTAAATACGGACGCGTTAGGAGAAAATTTATTTGATCATATAAATTATATCAAGTCGAAATGCCTGATTACGAAGTAATTCGCGATGCTTACGACGGACTGTTGTATGAAACATTAGTAGTATCCACTTTATCACATACTGGCATACTGTTAACTTTAATCTTCAAGACAGATGGAGCTGCTTTATTTCCCAGCTTAAAACTCGTTTTGGCCAATTTTTGTCATCATAAACAAATCGACTCCACATTTGCGATTTCGCCACCATATGTTAGCTGGATTATGTATTGGCAAGAAAGAACCTTCAGCTAGTGAAATGAACTTATTCATGACTTCCTTTGTTGAACAATGTAGAAACTTAAATCTAAATAGTCCCATTCGTCTAACTAAGAACCAACAAATTGAAGTTAACGAACGACTGATGAACATGACACCTCCCAGTGAAATACACAGGTATTTTTATGCCAATAGTTACTGAAAGATCTGAATGGAAAGCATCAGAATGGCTGTCGTGAATGTTGCTTTACGCAATTCCTTGCTTAAGAGGAATCCTCGACGACTACGCCTTACAACGCTTTGCTCTTTACTCTAATAGTATACACACGCTACTAAAAACAAGTATCACTAAAAAGGAGTTGCAGAAAGTTGAGAAAGATTTGCTTCAATTGTTTGGAGTTTACGAATTATTATACGGAGAAAGATACATCACTTTAAATGTTCATACTTTAAAGCACGTGGCTAATGGCATATTACACTGCGGTCCAGCATGGGCAACATCTACTTTTCTCTTCGAAAATGTCATATACTATTTAAAGCAGTCTGTTCATGGCCCAAAACGCGTGTACCAAAAAATAACAAACAAAAAAAACGATGCAAACTAGCATGTTTCAGTATATTGTAGAAGAACTTTCCGAATCATCCATTTGTGTAGATTATTGTAAATAGCTTTTCGCAAGAAATAAAGTCACAAGGTTTTCTCGTAGCGTGTCTGGTGATGTTGTGCTGTTAGGGAAGGGAACCCACGACCCTAATTACGACAAATGTATTGTACGAACACGCTCAAAAGTCAGGTGATACTGTATTTACATATTATGGTTCTAATTGACGAACGAATTCTGTATAAAAACTGGTGGACGGCGTTTATATTATTATACCATTAAGCTATTCCCCTTTCGGGGTAAGCGTGACTCACTCGGTGCGGAAGGGAGTAATGTGGGGAAGGGGGTACAGATTTTTAGATTGATCTAGAATTTCCGTGTTATTTATTTAAATAAAAGGGTCGCTCCGTTCCAATGCTCCGACCCAGGTTCTTGATCAATCTCTTTAGCGATCACTCCAAGTGGAGAGCATCACAAACTCATCGTGTAAAGCTTCCTTCTGGGACTCATTTGTATCCAAGGACTTTTGTTTCAGGAGTCATTCACTCATGGACAATCTTCCTCATGCATTTCTTATAAACTGCTTGTCGCAACACTTTCCTGTCTTGCCGGATAGAAACGGGTGGATTGCGATTCTATACTTTAAATAATTTAAGATCTTCCAGCTGGCGGATATATACCAGACATATTCAGACACATTCCGCCATGGGAATTTGCATTCAAACATTTTTAGTCACGATTGCCGAAAAAGAGTCAGACAAAAATGGTTTCAGTCCGACACGGCAATTGAAATATTAACTATTTAGGTCTCGAATGGCTCATATAAACCGGATAAAGGCAGAAAAATGTTACAAGTGTTTAAATTGCTACTGACTATAAAACTGCCACAAACAGATCAAGTTTAAGTCGCATTAGACACGCCTTCAATTCGCTTTATTTTCCGGTTTCTCTCCCCACCTGTCAGACATTTTAAGCAGGGTGTAAAACTAAAATCAAATAATCGCTTATTTAAATTTCACTCAGTGAGAGACTAGTATGAGCACCAAACTGCACTATGCTTAAGGTAACCTCTATATGCCTTTTTCATCATTAACATTCTTAATATTTACATACAGTTTTTTAAGACAATTTGCAATTTCGCACCCACTCCTTTCTATCATTTTTTAAGATCTGTGTTTCTGTGTGTGATTTTTTTAATTAAAATTTTGATTTCGAGTTAACTCCATGTCATTATGACAAAAAAACTTAAGTTAATCCAACTGCATCTAATAAAATTAATGTGACTGGCATAATATAATAATGTTAATAACAAGCAGACAGGCGAATATGCTGGAAACATGTTTGAATGGTCGGGGAACAAAAGGGACTAACCCATGACATTTTCAAAATTTACTATTTCGACTTTTTGTATTGCCCTATCTGTCCTACGTATCGTGTTTTTTAAGAAAGTGAAAAAATTGGATTTTATTATTTTCCATGAAATAACAAATTTCCCAAAGGGGACATTCCAATGGGTATTTGGGGAACATAAGGGGCTAACCCCGTACAGAGTCTTATGAAGATTCACGATTTTTTATTAGACCCGTGAGGTTTTAAGAACAGAATACTAGTCTGCGGTGTTATCTGACGCTTCTAAAGGTAGGTATGGGCACTACAAACACGTTTCTGTGATAATATTACATTGAAAACTACATACGAAAGCCAGTTGTTCGTGAATAAGTTTCGTGCGTGAGTATTCCTCGTTTTTTTTCGTTCGTACACGATTAATTATTGAAAATATCCGTGAATTGCACTAAAATTATTATGACAGAAAGTTTTCGATGCAGTTCAAACTTTAAAAGCCCACAGTTGAAGAAATATAACAAATATTGCTCTAAAACCTTGATATGTTGTATATTATAACTATTTTCTTTTAGCTTTGTTAACGCTAACACAAAATTAAATGAAAATAACAAATGATACAGCTTTTCCGGTTTCCTGAAAAATTTTCCGAATGATGGTTAGCCCCTTATGTTCCTCGACCATTCATTCAATTTTAGGTAAAATAAGACCCCATTCATCTCGAAATCACGCCAGTCTAAATAAGTGCTTATGCTTCTCCATCACAAAATTAGGATAAATTTCTGTTTCTACAATTTGAGGTATCATTTTTTCGATTTTCTGTCGAACACTTAGTATTGTTTACGAAAAATAACGTTAATTCATCATTTTAATCGTTTTACGGCTGTTCGAGGCCCCCACAACCGTGGTTTAAACTTTTTTTTTAAATAATCAGAATTACGCAATTACTTTTTTTAACCAAATGGAAGAAGATTAAGGGGAGTGATCGAAAAAAGAACATTGGATTTTTTGGGTCATCTTAGTATACAATGCACATTGTACATACCTTATTTATCAAATGGTTTACGGTTCATATGTAAGTCATTCATGAATACTTTTTTTTTAAAACGATATTATATGACAGCAATAAAAAAGTAATAATTGCATGCTAGGTATCGATATTAAGTACACTGATCTAAAAGCCATACTGTCTGTGTAGCTATTTAATCATCAATCTTACCGCAACGAGGTGTCTCATGTCGTCATAGGAATCTTCCGAGTTGAGGCTGCCTCCCTGTCGAATTTCGTAAAAAGTGCATGAGTAACGTTACATTTATTAAGAAAAAGAAAAAATGAAAGCTAGGCTTCCAAATAAAAAAAATGTAATGCAGCAGACCTTCAAATTTACATAAAATATTAGTATCGAGTTTCAAATAAGATTAATCATTATTTGAATAGTTTATGATTTTACGTAGAATATGTATATTATAAAAGTGTAAATTGCTTATTAAAACGGCACTTAAAAGTTTTCTGCACACGCAGAATAATTGTGTGTTAAATTTTACGTAACTTAGTTCGGTAAACGGAGAAGATTTCGGCATTATATTACAATTTTACTTTCAGTCATGTAAAATGAAATAGAGTAATATTTTATGTGAAAATATGAATTAATAGTATAAATTTATTATAATTTAATTCGCGATTCAGTAAGAAATAATACAACTAGATAATAAAGATTACCTGACATTTGGGTAAAATGAGATGTCGATTACCTACCAGTTAGGTAAAATGAGTCGAACTGTTAGGTAAAGTATCAATCAATGAAAACAAAGTCTACCTCTCTAAATATGTGAATTCTACAACCCAGTTATGTAAAATGTCGTGCGCCAGCAAAAAAAAACTTTTTTGCTACAAAAAGATTCTGTGGAAGGTCATCCACTACTGCACATATACTTACACATATCATACAATTCATAAGTATATTGTTGGTACATATACACAATTTAACTTTAACAATTATATTGAATTACAATACATTACATACGATATAGTCGCACGCTTTCAAAGATATTAACGCTATTAAAAAAAGAAAACGCTGTGACGGGTTTCGAATCACCTGCCTACGTCTAAACCTCACGGCTAACCTAACAGTTGGAATATCGAGAAAAAAATCTCGGCTATAAAGATAAAGTACGAATACTTCAGGGCCGTGCAAAAAATATCTGGTCCCCGTTTCCTCGAAATTTGTTATTGTATCATTTCATTACTAAACGGGCTTATAAGTTTGTAAGAAGTAAATAAAAACATTGGATAATTTTTTATTGGAAATGTTGTAACCATAAAACTTTGAATAATTTAATTTTCAATATTTTATGCTTTTGCATGGTCTACTATTTAAAAATACTACAACATTGTGCGTGTTATGCGCGCACTAATTATCCTTTCTTTAGAAAAAGAACTCGGTTCATTTTACAACATTTTGTTATAGATTTTACAGAAAATCTTATATTATTTGAGAACTTTGTACATGATTTACAGAAGTTTCCTTATTATAGCGAGAAAATTCCAGTGAATTGAATATGAATGCAAATTTTTTCCACTCACTTACAATTCTTTCTTTTGGTGGAAAATTAGGTTTTTTATTGAAAATATTTTTTTCAACTAAAAAGTCAACTAAATTTTGTTTTGAAATTTTTTTATATACATTTAATCTTTTCGGTAGAAAATTCATTTGTTTCCTTGATAATTTTAATACTTTTACGAAAATTTAAGTTATTTGCTCAAACACTTATTTCTCTATCTGAAAATTTAACTAATCTTTTTTGTTGAAAATTTATCTTTTTAGTTATAGATTTATCTATTTTGTTGAAAGTTTGTCTTTTTTTGGAAGAAAATGAACCATTTTAGATAAAAATTCATGTATTTTATTTTATTTCTTTGGTTAAAAAATAGTTTTTTCTTATTAAAAATTAATTTTTGAAACTAAAAATTTAACTCAATTTCTTGTCAAGATTCTTTTTTATACAAATTAAATTTTTTGTAAAAAATTCATTTGTTTAGTTAAAAACTCATTTTATTTTCTTAAACACTTATTTCTCTTACTACAATTTAAACTATGCTATACTTTGCTAAAAATGCATGGTTTTTAGTTGAAAATTCATCCATTTAGTTGAAAATGTATCTTTTTATTTCATAGAAAATCAACCTTCTTGGTTGAAGATGCAGCTATTGGTTTGAAAATTCCATTGAAGATAAAAAATTTTGATGGAAAATTCATGTATTTTCTTAAAAATTATTCTTTTTTGGTAGAAAGTTAATCTTTTTGGTTGAAATTTTTATTTCATTAGTTAGTAACTGTTTTTTGAAATCAAAAATTATTTTTTTTTTCAAGTAGAAATTTGAAAATTAATTTTTTTAACTAAAAATTTAAATATATTCCATTTTTCGTCAAATTTTCTTTATAGCCCTTACATCTTTTTCGTTGAAAATTCATTCGTTTGGCTAAAAATTTATTTTATTTCTTTAAAAACTTACTTCACTAACTGAAAACTAAACTATTCTATTCTTTGTTTAAAATGTATGTTTTTTGTTGAAAAATTGTCTTTTTTTATAGAAAATTTATATTTTTGGTTAAAAATTCACCTAATTGGTGAAAATTTTGTTTAGTTTTTGTTTGAAGATGCATTATTTTCGTTGAAAACTGATTTATTTGTAAAACATTGAACAAATTTTGTCGAAAATATGTTGTTTTCTTTTTTTGTAAAAAATAATATTTTCACCAAAAAATGTAGCTACTTCATTTTTTGCTAGAAAATTGATCTTTTTAAGTTGAAAATTCACTTATTTTGTTAAAAATATTTTCTCTTTTATGAGAAATTCAATTATTGAGGTACAAAATTCATATTTTTTTGTTATAAATTCAAATTTTTTTCAAAACATTAGTCTTCATGACCTGAAAACTCAACATTTTGGATGTGAATTTTTTCATTGGTTGAAGAATCCTTCTTGGTTGAAAATTCGACTCTTTTGTTGAAAATTTTTATTTTTTGGCGCAAGTCAACAATTTTTTATTGAAAGGTGAAATAGTTTTTGCTGAAAATATCAACTTTTCCTAATATAACAATAACACTTTTTGTTGAGAATTAATTTGTTACATACACATCATAATGAGAAGGTGTTGATTTTGTGTGAAAAATGACTTTCGTGGATTCCATCAAATATCGACGTTTTGAGGCGCCCCCTGAGTCATAAAAAATAGTTTTTACGTCGGTGTCTGTCTGTCTGCCTGTCGTCGTCGTTGTCGTCGTCATCTGTATACCGGATAACTGTTAAAAGACTATTTGGATTGGATTGTGCTTTGGCACACAGTTTCAGGTACCAAAAGGAATGATCAAGTTGGTTAGCCAGTTATTTTGGATAGAAATTCAAATTATTATTAATTATTATATCTACAAATTTGCCTAAAACCACCTTACACATTCATAAGAAATATGCATTGATAGTTTATGCGGCCGATGAAATTAGCAAAAGTTGACAATGTTTAATTGAAAAAAAGTCAACAATTTTTTTCAGAAGCGTTGCAGAATTCGTGCACAAACAACTTTGATCGTTTCGGGACTCGGTCCAACTTTGTGCGCCACTGGTCGGTCCAACCAGCTAAATGATGACGGTCAACCGCCTTTGACTTCTCAACGTCGACCCGACAGTTGGTCCTATATATAGGCCATCTATTAAGATGATGTCGGCCCAACCTTGGACAACAATGTGGGGCCGACTTTGATTTTTGAAGGTTCAAGGTATTCAAAAAATTAATAATAATCGATTGCGAGTATTTTGACTATAAATGTTAATGGTCCTGCTTCCCAGGTGCGAAATTCGGTCGGATGCCAGAGATTGACCATCAGCCCAAAGTCGGCCCTACTTTGGTAACCGATCTACGGTAACCAGAGTTGAACCGACTAAGGTGTTTTCAAGCTGCAATGGTCTTACCGACGTTGGCAACCGACGTCGGCGGTGGGCGAAAAGCCGACTGTCGGCCCAACTTTGGTCCGACGATCGGGTAAACTGTGGCAGATTGGTCGGTACGACCGCAAGAATACGGTCGACCCGCCTATGTATACAGCAGTGGCTTAGCCACAAATCACCTTGGTGCACCCGATGGTCGGTCAAACCTTGGCCCAATTATGGGCCGGCCGTCTGACAAACGCTGGTTCATGATTTCAAAAAGACCGTAAAAGTACGGTCGATCCGACTCTGGACAAGAGATGGCCCGACCGTCGGCATAACATTGGCTTGTACAAGTCATCATGATGCACCCGGCGTCGCAGTACACGATAAAATTTCTAAGTTCCGTCGATGCAAATTTTAAATGCTTATTAACAATCACATTTTATGTTTGAAACAAATAAAACAAAAATTTTGAAAAAAAAATTTGTTGAAAAAAAATTTAAGGGTTTCAGCCCAGGGCTACGATACCTTAAAAATTGTAATATGTTTAATTTATTTATTCAAAAGTTATTTCACTTATATTCACGTTATCAGTTAATTTAATTTACATCTACATGATGTCGCATAATAATAAAAAAATTATTGAGAAAAAAGAGTATAGAGTAATGGTTAAGACTCCCGCCTGCCAGGCGATAGATTCAGGTATAGATGTGGGTTCGAAACCCCGTAGCGATAGAAATTTTATTTTTAATATAATGTTTAAAAATGTAATATATGTATTGATTCTAAGCAGGACCATTAACATTTATAGTCAAAATACTCGCAATCAATTATTATTAATTTTTTGAATACCTTGAACCTTCAAAAATCAAAGTCGGCCCCACATTGTTGTCCCAGGTTAGGCCGACATCAACTTAATAGATGGCCCATATATGGAACCAAATTTCGGGCCGACGTTAAGAAGTCATAGGCGGTTGACCGTTATCATTTAGCTGGTTGGCCCGACCAGTGGCGCACAAAGTTGGATCGACTGTCCGACGATTGGCCCGAACGTGGGCCGACGGTCAATTCGCACCTGGGTTACAATGAATACATATATTACATTTTTAAACATTATATTACAAATAAAATTTCTGTCGCTACGGGGTTTCGAACCTACATACATCTATACCTGAATCTATCGCCTAGCAGTCGGGAGTCTTACCCATTACTCTATACCTACAGAATTGAAAGTCAATGAAAAATATCCTCATAAGCCACAGTTCAAATCGGTTGAAATCAAACTTATTTTTAACTCTTTTTTCTCAACAATTTTTTATATTCTTATGCGACATCATGTAGATGTGAAATAAATTGACTTTTAATTTTCGGGTTTCGTAGCCCCGGGCTGAAAACCTTACATTGTTTTTTCAACAACGTTTCAACCAATTTTTTTTTCAACAATTTGGTTTCAAACCATTTTTTTTCAATTTTTTTTGTTTGGCGCCCACTTTGAATCATTTTTCTTCGTGTAATATTTTACAACTATTTTACAACTTTTGATAATGACATAAAATGTTATTTTTAATGAGCATTTCAAAATTGCATTGACGGAACTTCGAAATTTTATCGCGTGATGCGAAAATTTTTGTAATAACAAATTTTTTATAACTTTTGTGTAAAGTTTTGCTTTTTAGGTGATTCAGACTATTTTAAAACGATTCAGAATTACATCAAATTTAAATTTTTCGGAACATTTACAATTTATCATAAAGATGGAGCTTAGAATTTTTTTCTTAAAAAAAGGAAGTGTCTACGTGTACGGAAATTTCAGTATGAATATTGATATGTCTACACAAAATCCAGCTATTCGTACCCAAATCTCGGTCGTTTTGAAATAATGAACCCTAGTATATCCGACGGCCGGCCCATATTCGGACCGAGGTTTGACCGACCGTCGGGTGCATCATGATGACAATGTTATGCCGATGGTCCGGCCATCTCTTGCGCAGAGTCGGCCCGACCGTACTTTCACGGTCTTTTTGAAACAACGCACCACACGGAGAAACCCAAACACCAATGGTTGGTGTTTGCTGGAAAAAAAATCGCGAAACGCCACTGAACGCTGCCTACGCACCGTTCATCAGTGTTTCGCGCAGTGGCCAGTGGCACCTACGCAATAATAATCAAAACATGACTGAGTCGTTCGTGCGCGTCACTGGCCATAGTCTACGCATTAATAGTTAGTGCGTGCGCGCCGCGCTCATCGCTGTCCAAAACAATAACGAATCTAACCGACGCGCATCAGACTTCAGGGCGAAAAACATATACAGCCGCTGCGCACACATAAGCGACTGTGGCGCGCGCATCGATGCTCCGTAATTATGCAAAAACGGTTGCTCGATTGAAGCATCAAATGCGAAGTTGAAGTGTCTCTTATTTATTAGTACAATATTCGTTCGACATATTCAACTTTTTTTGATATGTATGCATATGACTTAATCAAAAAAAAAACCTGTTTTTGCACATTTTCAACAAAAAAATATTACTGCGAAAAAAGTTTATTTTTCAATTTCGTAATTTTTTTTTATTATTGTTCACTAGTAAAAGCTGTAAATATAATAAGTGTCATAATTTTTGAACCAATGGGAAATATTTTGAATTTGAAATCGTTAAATTTTACTGATTAAAATTT
>CAKNWW010287718.1:0-13243 GCA_932074435.1 Andricus kollari | reverse complement strand
CTTCAGATGAATTTTGGCACATTTATACAATCCAAAGTCGATCCCAATCTCTCCTGTGTACTCCTTGACGATATTTATAGCAGTTTGAAGTTTTCTTTTACGAGAGGCATAAATCTTAAGGTCATCCATATAAAATTCATGAGTGACCTTATGGTCACGATGGTTAGTGTCGCCACAGAGGTATCCAAAAGAATTTTGTAGTGCGAGAGATAGAAGCACACGTGTGATACAGAGAAGCAAATAACTCATGGTATCGCCCTGAAAAACGCCACTCTGGAAGGTGACGTTGTTCGTTGTCATACGATAAAATCCAGATGAGATAGTAAGTCTAGTTTTCCAAAGGGGCTACACCTTGTTTCGAGCCTGTTGTTCGTACATCTCTCGCCACACAGGCTCAACTGTAAACAGCTGTAAAGATCTTATACTGTGTGTTCAAACAAGTTATTGGCCTGTAATTCTCTGGTTTGGACAAATTGCCATTTTCGGTAGGAGTTCAGTGCGTCCAAATACCAGAAACTGCGGAATGAGCATTTCTGACTTTAAATATTATCATTATTATTATACCATTGGGCCATTTTCCTTTCAGGGTAGGCGTGACTGGCTCGGTGAACAAATGAGTAATGTCAGGTAGGGGTTAAAGATTTTTTTTAGTTTGATCTGGAATTCTCGTGTTATTTATTTAAATGACACGTTCGTTCCGCAACACTGCTCCGACTCAGGTTGCAGATCAATTTCTTTAGCGATCACCCCAAGTGAAGATCCTCACAAAATTGTTATATGTGGATCCCCACATGGGCCCATTAGTATCCAAGGTCTTTGTTTCAGGCGTCATTCACTCGATTGTCACTCTGTTTACAAACTATTTGTCGCCACACTTTTCTGCCCTGGCATACTACTCTATCTTCCTTCACGTCCATGCATTTTTTCATACAAGCTCTCGTGTTGTTATGGCTTCTCATGTCTCTTCAGATTTATGTCTCATTCATAAATTCTAACCATTCTCGTTTCGGACTTTGTCCATCAGTATTTTCCCGACTATTGTGTCAATCGCGTCAATTTTACTCTTGTCCTTTTCTGTATATTTCTATGTCTCGGTACCGTATAGTACAGTCGGTACAAATATAGAATTATGTATGGTCATTTTAGCTTTTTTTTTAGATGTTTTTATTCCTGAGAATGGACCCTGCTGTACCGATAACTTTCTTACCCTCATTTATGAGCTTATCTAACCCCCCATCTATTCTTACGTCGCTAGTGAATAGGCTACCCAGATGCACGTACTTGTCAACGTGTTCTAATCTCTCATCTTTTAGGACAATTTTGCACATTATTTTCTGAATTTTTCCTTCCAACACCATGATTTTTGTTTTATTTACGTTAATTTTGAGGCCCATGTTCTTCATGCTTGTATTAAGTTTATTCAACATTCTTTGCTAGTCCTCGATTGATTCTGCCAGAACAATCATGTCATCTGCGAAAGCTAACCCACGAACCTTCACTGTTTCGAGATTTACACCTTCTTCGTCGAAGAGGGCCATTCTTAGACACTTATTCATAAATATGATAAATAGCCATGTGGACATCACGCATCCTTGTTTCACGCCTTGCATAATATCGAACAAGTCGCTTAGTTTCCCATAACCCTTACCCTCGATTCACTACCTGTGTATATTGTTTTTATTGCTTGTAGGAGCCATCCATTGACTCCGTACACTTTAAGGACTTCCCAAAGTTTACTTCTAATAGTATCTTCAGCAGCAGCCTTGCCTTTTTCAAGTTCTTAATTATATCTCTAAACGTTAGTGACACAGAATTTTTCAATTGGGTTTTCTAAAACATTATGTTCTTTGTCGCAGTTCTACTGCCCCATTTCTTCACCTCCTAATAATTCTTTAAAAGAGTCTTTTAAAGCGTCTACTATCCCGTATGTATCATAGAGCATTTCACCTTCGCTGTTTCTCATGCTGACAAACTCTATACTTTTACCTTCATCTCTTAAAATAATAGTTTCATGGTTCCTTCAAAATCGTTTTTTATTTTCTTATCTTCTTCTGTTCTGATTTTGTCCTTACTCCCCTTGATTAGTCGTTTAACTTTTCTATTTCTGTGTCTGTTATCATTTTTGAGCCTATTTCTCTCCTCGACACTAAGATCTGTGATGTTCAACGTTCTCTTGTACGCTTCTTTCTTTTCTTGTCGGGCTGCCTCGATTTCATCATTCCGCCATGCATCATCAGACTTTCTTCCTACGACCGCCGGACGACACACTTCAGTGACAGTTTCAACAATGATATCCCGTAACATTTTCTATGCGCCCTCTATATACACTGTAAAAAAAAGTATTATTTCAAGGCTAAATTTCAGTATTGAACAGTGCTCCAAAAATATAGTCTCGGGTGGCTCCATTCTAATGCCACTTTATTTTGATGCTACTAAACGACGTTTTAGTTCAACTTTTTTGGATCAAAACAGGACTGAAGTGAGAATCAAATTTCAATAAAGTAACATAGCACATCGGACGTTCGTGAACTGTCACTGTGACTTTGTTCGTGTTGTTTTGATGGTTATATGGCTTTTGTCATAAAAATGTCCCGGAGGAGTTTTCTACAGGTGTTTTTATGTTTGTATATCACGTTAATTATGCCGAAGTGTATCGCTCCGGAATGCAAATGAGACTGCAAAAGAGAACTCCGAGAACCCGAATGTGAAACAATTAGTATTTTCTTTGTTCCGGAAGACCGAGCTATTAAAGATTTGTGGCAAAAAGCTTTGATTTGGAAAAAGTTTACGCTGAAAGCTGGCCAGTTCATTCACAGTAAACATTTTTATCACCACGAAAAAATCCTAAAAGGACCTGATGGAACTATTTTGAGAAAGGTAAATAATTATATATTTAGTGTAAAATCTAAATCACAATTTACAAAAAAAAACAAGTCAATTCTTTTCAATTCAATAAACTATATTTATTAGGTATGTTCACTTAAAACCCGTTTAAAGAAAGTAACATTAATTTAAGATTTTGGTCACATGAAAATCACATAATTTTTGTTTTCAAAACCCAAAACCTGCAGAACCCTTAATTATAAGTTGTCAAAGCCAAAAACTCTTCAATTTCAAAGGCTTACAATTCAAGTTTCCATAATTTTGAAGAGTTACAATGGAAAACTGTTCGATTTGAAATTGAAACTTTTTAAGTCTCTTGAAAGTGCCTGCGAATCTTTTACAATACTCTAAAATATTTCAAATCCTTTAAAATCCCATTAAATTACTGGAATCCATTTAAAATTTCTTTATAATCTTCCAAAATAACCTAAAATATTTCAAATTCTTTTAAATCTTTTGAAATATTTTAAAGATTTAAAAATGCCAAGAAATTTGAAAAAATACTTTAAAATATTTCAAATCCTTTCATTATTTAATTCTCGATTAATGCTCAGGATCAATTAAATAAAAACTTTAAAAAATCAAAAAAAATCAATCGAATTAAGTAGAAGTGAGTGAATTTAGAAGAATTTGAGGCGAATTTTAAAAATTAAAACGAATTCCAAATAATTAAAAGAATGCAGGATAATTTGATAAAAATTCAAGTTGAATTCGAAAAAAATCATTTTAAATCTCTTCAAATTTTAGAAACCCTACGAAATACCTCATCTCTTTTGAATAAATTCTTTAAAATCCACTAAATTTGCAGGTTTCTTTAACTTTCATTAGTGAACTAAATCTAAAAGTATTTTTTCAATTACCAATATAATAATAAATTATGTATGTTATTAGAGGTTATGTTTTTTCGAATCAGGTAATCAAAAATTTTACCTTAGATTGCACTTTATTTGAGGTTTAGTCTTTTTAATGGGATTGCCATTAATTTTTGCACGCCATTCTCTTGCCGCCTTAGCTCTTTTTTCTTCTTTTAATCTTTTCTCTTCTTTTACAAGTTTTCATGGTGGATTCGATTTTTGACCTTTACTTTTGGCCATTTCGCTTTTTATTTTCTCCGATTTTCTTCGTTCATTTGCTCCGAGTTTAATTAACAAAATAACCATTAAAACGGTAAGAACTTGAGAAACCACCCTGGTATCTCAAATTTCAGTTCATAACCCTACTTCCCCGAGGAAGATGTGATTTGAACACCTAGACTGCCAGGAAGGACCTTTGGAATAACATCCACCTCATTACTTTTTAATCATTGTAATATGAATTTTTCATTACTGAATAATAATTCGCATTATTAAATTTAAATGAAAATTAAAACGACGTTACAAACTTTTACAATTATATGAGGAATTCAATGCATAATTTTCAATTTAATCCTTGTCTTATATTCAAATAAATAAATAGTATTTATTGTGTTTATTAGTATTAAATAATTACCTATTCATTCACCAGTTTCCTCTTTTTAAAATAATGCAACCTTTTTCCCCTTTTCTATTTTTTCTATCACATTTCAAAAGTATAAGAAAATTTAAACTATGAAGAATTCTCATAAGCATGAAGTTGCAAGCAATTAAAAACAATACTCGCTGTACATTATTTTAGTTCACTAGTACATACCACTTTTCAATCTGGAGTTAGCAAAGTAAAATAGTACGAACGATGGCATCAAAACAAGACGATTTGGTAGCATAACAGGATGCTGAAAAAGTGATGCTCAATTAAAATGGAACCATAGTTTTTACAGTGCATTTATTGCTTATGAGCGCTTCCCAAGTTTCCCTATCCATACGCTCGTTTAATTTATTCTGAAAGTCTATTCGAACTTCCGGTTTCTGTAAATTTTCCATCTTTATTCGCGTTTGTTTCGTTCGTTTGATTCTCTTTCTTCTCCATCCCCGCTCTAAGTTTATTTTGGAGACTAGAATTTAATAGTCAGTATTGCATTCAGATCCTCTCGTGACTCTTGTATCTTTTACTAGTACTCTTAGTCTTCCATCCACAATAACGAAGTCCATTATACTATGGCTATTTCCTTACGCCAGGTGTACATGTGCATCATTTTATTTCTAAACCAAGTATTTGGAATAAATAGGGCCTTTTCTAATCATAAGCTAACTAATCTTTCCCCGTTATAATTCTTTTTTTGAATCCCCAAAAATTACCTAGCAACCTTTCTGTATCTGTACCCTGAGGTTGGACGCCGACTCATCCGTTCATATCTCCTAGCAGAATGATTCTTTCACCATGATTTCAAGTATTTCTGATTCCTACTTTCATTCTAATCCACAGCATTCTGGGCGATACATATCCTTGATCTTTGAGATGCTGTCTTGTTTCTTCATTCATAATAAAACCGACCCCTTGACTTCCATGTGATTCACTATCTACTCCTGACCATATTTCAAAAGCGCCTATCAACACCCCATTTTCTATGTTTCTACTTTCGCATTCCCTTTTCTATGTCGCAGGTACACATAAAATATCTAGCTTCCTTACGTGCATAGTTTCTCGTAATTCTCTTACCTTAAGATCATTCACCCTCCTAGCATTCCAAACACCCATTCTCCATCCATCGCCTGAAACTCGATCTTTACATTTACCGTATGTGTGCATTTCGTCAATCCAAGTTTCAGTCCATTCCGAGGCTATTTTATTGTTTGTATTACTCATTGTTTAGATTGTACATCCAACTACCACCTTCATGCGCGAAGTTCGTTTTTAATTATTCTTCAAAGAAATTTAAATTGTGTTAACAGTTTTTTTTCTAATGTTAATCGTGAAAAGTTATTATCTTTCGGAATAATTGATATAAAGTTGATGAATGTCAAGAGTAGTACTTCTTTTTTCAACATATTTGTTAATTATTACCATAAGCTTCCAGCATAGGAGTCTAAATAACCAAATTTTCCCCACACGTCTCTCATTTTTGATATTTAGAATTTAAATAACAAGCGATTGTTCCCAATGTTCCCAGCATTTTTCTCCGCTCCACAGATATCACTTTGTGGGGTAAATACAAAATCCCATGAACGTAAAACAGTACAAATATAAAATGCTTATACACTAAATATAAATTTCAAAATCTAGGGCTGAACTTCGACCTGCACGCCAAAGTTTCACATGCCATATCTCGATAACCATGTAGAAGTAGCAATAAAATAAAAACAATAAAAATGATTGAAATAATTAAATAATACCAAACATTAAAAAAACTCTCGAAAAACTCTTGAATATTCATCTACGCCGTACTTTAGGAGTTGAAATACTCATGACGTCGTAAACAAATTTTTTTGATAATAACCGGGAAAAAGAACATATTTCATGAGCCACCGATTATGTGACTTACGCATGGACTGCTCGCCTGATAAGAAATGATTCAGTGGAATTTTTTTGTATTCAATGACTATAGTCTCACGTGATGAATATCGTACGTATGCCAAATGTTTCAAAGCAAAGTTCTATTATTGGTTCAACTAATAAAATTTTAATAGGCATTTAATTACACATTTATCAAACGTATAAATCTTCTTTTTGTTATCAATTTAATAAAATTGATCTTTTACTATTTATAACGACAATAGTTACTGTGATTATCGTAAGCTCATATTTTAAACTATTAAATATGAACGGTGGTATGAGGGGGTAGGATAGGGGGAGGAATATTCTAAAGGTTTTTAGTACTAAAAATTTATTGAACGTCAAATTTATAAAATTCTTTAATATTCTTTTAGTGCGTAAGAATTAATAACAATTTTCGAAAAATTATATCTTTAAAATCACATAACTAAAGATATATTTACAATTATCTGTTCGAATGTACCAGTAATCGTTATATAACCAAAATAATACATATACCTCAAAACCTACCGAAATTCTACAAAAAATTATGTCTAGCTTGATTTTCAAGTAGACGGTCTAGACCTAGAACTAAAAGTCGTAACAAATTTTAAAAAATATTCCTCGCATCTAGGAAATTTTTTCTTTTTTACTCGTCGGGAGAATTTTAAGACATCACGTTTTATTTTAAAAGTGCAGAAAAAACTGACAGTAAAATGTCGCCACGATGATACTGTATTATTTTTTTGATAAACTCGGCCTGTTCTCGAATAATAAAATATGTGATTACAATCTTATCAATTGAAGTGTATGTTTATTTTCTTAGGACTCAAGATTTGAGGAAATATTTATTTCTATAAAATAATTCAAGTCAAGCTGAAATCATAAAAAATGGCTGTCGTTAGAAAATCGTTTTTTCACCTTTTCTAACTACAATAGGTACGTGATGACTTGATATCTTAAACTATTTAAAATGAACCTAAACTTATATTTGAACTCTTTATTTCAATTGTTAGTAGAAGTGAAAACAAATACATTTTTTCCAAGTATAATTTTTTTTAAATTTAGGTCCGTACTATCGATAATTTTTATTACGTCTACATAGTTTGAGAAAATTTTGAAGTTTTAAAAAACTAAAAAGATGCTAAAAGATGCTAAAATATTCTAAAGATTTAGAATAATTTATTCAGGAAGCATTATTTTTTTAACTTGTTCAAATACATGCTTTCATATTGAATTCGAAATTATATTTGCAATTCATAATTTTGCATTCCTTATGAACATACCTTGTTCTTTTGATCGAAAGATAAAATTTTATCATATGTGTCAACTGGATTCCATTGAATAATAATCAATTTTGTTTCCTCTATATTTTACATGATAATTGTATGTATCCAAATTAGTCTTGCGACGTCAGTGCAGGAAAAACAGAGATATGAAATACAAATAGTTTAAAAATAGAAATCAGATAGTGACTAGTATAATATATACTGCAAGATATGGATCAATATTCACTAGTTACACTCTTATTGGAATTCTTCATAATTGGGTTTCCTTTATTTCAACAAAATGAGAACAGTAACTGGTATTCTAAGTTTGATCTTAGTGGTTTTCCCTAAACCTATTGGTAAATATAATAATATCTATAATTTATGATTTCATTATGATTAAAGTATATTAATTTTCTATTTTTTTAAAATTACTATTCCATTGCACATTGCTCTCTACTCAATCTTAAAAAAAGAGTAATAAAAATATTTATACTCTTTTCACTCGGCAATACTATTGTCGATAATTTTGTTATTTTCTAGTTATTTTTGTTCCATTCTATGGCAAAACGAAGGCCCATTTGTTTAATTACGGTTAAATAGGTGAATTTTGCGCCGGACTCACACAAACCAGACCTTTAAATCATCGCTTTTTTTTCTTTGGTCAAATTTAGGTTTTATAATTTTCTTTCTAAAAGGAGATTTTAAAGTATGAAGTAGGAAAGTATAAGTAAAATCAGGTTAGGCATTTTCAAGGAATTGAGTTTTTTAAAAAATTTTATTTTATTTTACATAAAGAAATATAAGGGAGCTATCAGAATCAATTGGAAACTCCACGTTTTGATTTTTAGGGGTTTTTGACAATAACAATATGAGTTTTAGTTAATTTAATTGAAACCCAGCTAAGGAGTATATTCAGCGAACTAGTGCAATTCGTGCTTCTAAAACTTCAACAGTGTTCAAAATAGGGAAAGTGCATCAACTTAAAGAAAAATTTCAAGTGAAGTCTTTTACAGCATATATTTTTTTCTAGTCAACAAATAAGTGGACAATGTTAGAAAAAATCAATGATGTCAGGTATTGTGAAGGTCTGGTTTTTACGATACAATCCTAGAATCCACTAAGTGTTAATTATATTTAATCAGTCGTAATGAAATATTGTTATCACGTATCTGGATATTTGAGTCTTTCTAATATTTTTACAAAAATTTTTTGGATTAATTTGTTTACAATAAATAAAAAAATGTGCATATGTTTCTTAATCTTTTATCAGAATGACTTTAATTTTCTTTTTCAAATTATTTTTTTTTCTTTACTAAGAACTATGATTTATTAAAAATTATATTCCTACTTATACTGACTTTTGCAGAACTAGGTTGGCCACATAACCCGTTTGCAATTCATCCTCTTCCCCTTAAACTTAAGGTTGATAGTTACGAAAGTTTCTCAAGTCGAGGTCTAAGCATTATGCAAGAGTTATCACCAGGCTTTCACGAAGTAAAAACAGATGAGAATCACAAGTACGTGATTGGATTATTCCTATATGGAAAATTGTATCCATTGGTGGCTTCTAGAGCGGATCTTAATAATCACTATGGGAGAGTAAAATTACTCATAAATGGCAACAATGCCAACGTGATTGTACCAATATTGAAGGAGGATCGTCTAAATAGTCGCTTCTATGAAAAAACCGATCCAAATAAATACATTCGTGCTGCCGAGGTACCTGAAACTGAATAATCCCAGTAAAGAATATAAATTAACACTGCCAAGATTAGAGTGGTCCATTTTTTAAATTAAAAATTCAGTTTCTAAGTGCCAAAAGCTTCAACTTGAGCCGAACCCGAAGAAAATCAGACTAAACCAACTTTTTCAACCAACGATGAAAATCAAAATTAATATAAGCAAAGGGGCGAATATATTTGTATAGCATACTCTAAGGTTTATCAATATTTATGCCATATTTATAATCCTGCAACACAAACATGGTAGAAGTCAAGAGCTGTGAACCACTGTCGTAAGGGCAGAAATCTGATTGTTATTATAAAGGTTTCAAGCATCAGAACAATAAATATCAATAATCTTGTATCTGTATGTGCAATATTTAATTTTTACGGTACTCCGCAGGATATAACTCTAAAATAAATGTTCAGACTTACCCCAAAGATTATTTTTTATATTAGATTTTAAAGATATATTGTGAAAAAAAAATATTAGAAACAAATGTTGCAGAAAATATGTATTTAGTTTTCGAAATCCACGTGACACCTCACAATGCTTGCGGCAAAAAGCCTAATAAACATATGATCGTGGTGAAGACTTATAACGTTAAACCCATTTCTAGTTAAAATTATTTGTTAAGTTTCTGCACCTAAGATAGAATGTAAATACATAGTTTTGTGAGATTTATTTCTATATACTCTTGAAACATAATATTATCTGAAATAGAATTGCCAAGAAATAGAGATCGACGTCTTGTTTGCATTTCATATATTTTACAATCTGACAAAATTCATTATTTAAAATAATTAGATTATTATAAGACTCAAATAAATATTTTCAACCTTAAAATAAGTGTAAGTAGAACAGGTGTGTACAATTTATCATTATGGGGAAATAAATCATTTGTTTATATCCAAATCAAGGAAATTAAAAATGAAAGTATAGATTAAGTTCCTGATTGGATTGTGTCTTTTTTAATATTTGGTGTATACATATATATCTTTTTTTAGTAAGAGCCAATGTTATAAAAGTTTTGTATTAACGATATTACGCAATGTAATTTACGAAATGTCGGCAATATATATTAAGATGTCAAAAAATGTATGTAGGAAACGTTGTTTTTGAGAATGCCTAATTATACGATTTTATTTTTAATTTGTAATTCATAATCTTGCATTCCTTTTCATTTCCAATTTCTCTATTCATTTTATTGATAGACAACATACTACGTGCCTGAATTTACCTTCTTTTTCTGATAAAAAAATAAAATTTTATTATACTCATCAACAAATACGGATCTTTTCATTGCGTAATGAGTATTTTTGTACCCAATAAATTGTACATAAAATGTTATCAATCTAAATTACTTTTGTGGCATCAGTGCGGAAGAAGCGGATATATGAAATACAAATATTTTTAAAAAACGAATTAGATAGCGACTAGTATAATATATGCATACGGCAGCATTTTAAACAATATTCATAAGTTACACTCTTATCGAAATTCTTTTTAAGTGGGTTTCCTTTATTTTAAGAAATGAAATCAGTGACTGGTATTTTGTGTTTCGTCTTACTGTTTTTCCCTAATTGTATAGGTAAATATAATATCTGTCATTTACGTCGCATTATCAAATGTAGAGTATTTATTTCCTTTTCGAAATCGTTCAATTTAAAATAACACTTATATTCGGAACACACGGTGCTCTCCACTTTATATATTCGTGAAATTTCACCAATTACTAGTGAAATCCAACTAATTCGCTTAGATAAAAGTTAGTAGAAAATTTGTAATTTGGTTAGTCGAAATATTTATACTTGTCAGCGGAGAACATGATTGAGTCGTGAAAATTACTTCACTTTAAAACAATCGATTAGAGAAAAACACTATACACTGCTGATGGATCACTTATCACTACACTTGACAATATTCCCAAAAGGCAAGGGCACTAGACACTGTTTAAGAATCACTTATTTGAATTAAAAACACTTTCCGGTAGAGTAAGCATTATGGATTTAGATTTTCTGGATCGAAACTCGAACCAACAATTAATATAATTTTGAATAATGTAGCGCGTTCAACTTGGTGTGAGAAAAAGGTCAAGAGTGCCTGGCGCGAAAGTCCCCTAATGCCGCACACCCGCGGTCACAAGGTTTCGAGCGGCAGACACAAAGAAAAGTGACAACTTTATCAGGAATAGTAAACATTTCTAAATTATAAACTCATTTTAGATTTTAACGAAGTCAAATCAAATAGGTTTAAAAGAGTATTGACAATACTCCTTTAACCGGGCGATAAACTATTGATGACAATTCCCATTAGAAAGTTATTTTCGGTCTATAAGTATTTGAGTCAGATTAAGAAACAAAAAAAATGTTTTGATGACTAACTTGTTCATAAAAAATAATCCATTTTTTGTATGGAAGTTTCCGCATTGATTTGGAAAACTTTTTAGATAGTTTCAAGTAGTTGGTAAACCTGAGTTTCCCCAATAACAATAATAATAAACGTGTGTAAAAAATGGAGATCTACCCTTATAATAATCGTAAATAGAGGAGTTACATATAATATGAGGGGAAAACAACAATAACGTTCTTCTACTCAATAAGCATGTCAAAAGAATATAATTGTATTATGACGGACATCAGTCTTTTAGAGTAAAATGTTCTTATAGTATTGATAGTATAAGGTTGTGTCAAATGAATAAAAAAAATCGTAAGCCTTCGTGGGACGCCAGGGAGAATTGATAGCTTCATATGATGTATGAATCATATTTTATGACACTGTACCATATTCTATTATAGTATATGATATTGTATCACATTGTATTGTACGACATCATATTGTATTATTTTGTACCATATTGTATCGTGGAATATGATATTGTATGATATTGTATCATATTGTATCATGTTGTGTCATATAGTATCATAGTGCATCATTATAGTGTATCGTAGTGTAACTTGGTACATCATGCTGTATATTATATCATACTGGATCATATTGTATGATATTCTTTCGTAATGTATCGCATTATATCATATTGTATTAGCTTGTATCATATTGTGTCATTTTGTATCATGTTTTATCATCATATGATATTGTATCACACTGTATTATGTTGTATCATATTACATCCTATTGTATCATACTGTATTATATTGTGCTATGTTGTATCATAATTATTGTATTGCATCATATTGTATCGTTTCCCATCATATTGCATCATATTGCATGGTACCGTATCATAATTCGTCATATTATATTATATTGTATCACATTATATTGGGATGCATCATATTCGATCATATAATATGATATTGTAGCATACCGTATCATATTACATCATATTTCATTATATCGTATCATAGTGTGTCATATAGTGTGATAGTGTATCATACTGTAGAAAATTGTGCCATTTTGTATCATTTTGCATCGTATTGTATTATATTGAATGATGTATCATATTCTATCATGGTGTATGATATTGTATCACATTGTATGGTATTGCACCATATTGTAATATTTTGTATCATATTGTATCTAAGGATTTTATATTGTACAATATTGTGTCATATTGTATCATATATCGTAATATTGTATCATATTCTATCATATTGTATTATACTGTATTATACTGTTTCATACTGTGTCGTATTGCATCATATTGTAGGATACTATATCATATTCCATCATATTATATGGTATCACATTGTATGATATTGTATCATATTGTAAGAGAAAGAGAGAGGAGAAAGGGAGAAAACGAGACAGAGGGAAGAAAGGGAGAGAATTGGAAGAAGCGACGGAAATATAGAGAGGGTTTGAAAAATGTAGTCAGTGCGAGAAGGGTAGAAGAGATAGAGGAGAGGAAGCGTTACCCGTGAAGCGTTACCCGTATTACATTACATAAGGGCGATTTTGACAATTTTTGACTCCCCCCTCGCCCACGTAAGGATACATAAGATTTCTTGACCCCCCCCCCC
>CAKNWW010287664.1:0-20072 GCA_932074435.1 Andricus kollari | reverse complement strand
AGGCTTAAGCGGCGTTGCGTGGCGTTGGCGTGGCTTATAGGCAGTGGCGTGACTTATACGAAGCTTCTCAGGAGACCTGAAAGTAGTGCTGCCAACTTAATTCTTGTCATCGATAGGAGAGAATTCTAGTTTGCCTTGATCGCGGCAAATTTTAAAGTTGGCAGCGCTACTTCCACGCTTCCTGAGAAACTTCCTATAAGCCACACCACTGCCTATAAGCCACGCCAACGCCACGCAACGCCGCTTAAGCCTCATCGGTGGAACTATTCTCCTGAGCTATCGCACGCTTTGATTTTCGCGTAAAAATGTTGGCTATGCGTTACAGTAAGAGGATAAATATATGTGTCTTAATTTATAAGCAACTTTTTGGTTTCGTTAAATTTATGAATAGGCATTTTAAAAAAATGTGAATCGAAATTTTTTATTTCATCTCTTATAAGCTAAAATATTTGTCAATCAAACAAAATTCTCCAAAAACTTATCGGCCGATGGGAACCATTTTGCGCCAAATTTTACATGGTGTATAGCAAATATTTGAAAGACTATTTTCCCGAAAAAAACGAAAAAGCGAATCAGCATTGTCAAATTAATATCCAGAAAATGAGCTTAGAAAAAAAAATTATGAACCGAAACAAAAATTTACAATAGACGACCTCTAAATGTGTTTCCAGAAAAATAATAACGCTTCAAATCTGTAACAAAATGAAAAAAATAACGGTGTGCTCAAAAGAATTTACTAACCTCTATTTCAACAGCGCAACCACCCCTATAACTATCGACCTTCGCATATAGTAAGCAAAATATACAAACTTGCGCACGAAATATTTTCCGAATCGTTTCGAATTTTAAGGAACTCCTTTATCTGGTTCATATAATGCAGTGCTTTACAAAAACACTCATTATCTCCAAAATAATTTCTACGAATCCTTTGAAGACTTTTTATTGATTTATTCCACAATAATTATAGAACTTTTTTTGTTTAAGCTGACATCAAAAACTACGGAACTTTTTTATAATTAGACCTGAATAATTTCACAGTTGACCTGGAGTGTTTTGAGAATTATATAAAACTCTGTTCAGTTATCGCTCATATCCGCTGCTTTTGAATTAGTTCCATAAACTTTATAAAACTTATTTTATCCGTGTACACACAAATTTGAAAAACATCAACTTTCTTCGAAATGCTGTTCACAGATTTTCTTTCACTTGTTGCTTGTATTTGATCACAGGCAACAGGACGAGTTACGGATATACATTGACTCTACTGCAAAGCGCCAACCTGAGTTGTAGATGGCACCATGTGACGGCTTATTTAATCACACATTCACGACAGAGCACCACTTTCTCCCACTATTCCACGTACTTTTTCTCACTTGTTGCGAAACTTTTTCTCATTAATGGAAAAAACATGCTATTTTTCAACGCTTACGTCAACGAATTGAGAAATCGCTCATTTTGTCCACTATTTTCATACGAAAAAAGTCGTCTTTTTCGCGCAGGTGTTGCACAAAAAGATTTATTCCTATATCCTTATCGAAAGACTGCATATATCCAGACACGCCCTCTGAAATGTCCAAAAATTTGTGTGGGCGGACAAAATGCCATGTTCCGATGAGGATGTTGAGATGAAACTTTTCCTGTGCTGTTGTCCAGCTGAAAATTCTGTACAGGAACCTCGGAGGATCCTGCACATGTTCCTGCACAGGAAACTGAACACGAACCTTTACAGGTAATCTTGACGGTTCCTGTGCAGAAATTTGGCGAATGAAACTGTACATGATCCTGCAAAGGAACCTATATGCAAGGTAACCTTCGAATGATCCTGTACATGTTCCTTCACAGAGTTAATTGAGGTGTGGGTTCGTGTACAGAAACATGTTCAGGATCATATACATGAACCTGCGTAGGAACTAATCCGCGAGGGTTCGCTAGTTGTTTGGCTCTCTTGATGGTGAGTTGGATCTTCAAGGGAATAAAAGGAAGGCAACTTTATAGCTGTAAGCGACATGAGTTTTTACGATGGCTTTTTGCAAAGGACCCTGTACGTGTTTCTGTACAGGATCCTTCCAAAGGTTCCTTTGATGTCTTTCTGTGAGGATCCTGTACAAGAACCTGCGCCTGAATTTTCTTTGCAATGGAACCTGTACAGGAAGCTGTACAGGATCATTCAAAGGTTCTTTTGTCGGTGCAGGATCCTTTGCAGGATCATGTACAGTTTCCTTCGCCAAATTCCTGCACAGGAACCATCAAGATTACCTGTACAGGTTCGTGTGCAGTTTCCTTTACAGGTTCGTGTGCAGTTTCCTGTACAGGAACATGTGCTTGATCCTCCGAGGTACCTGTACAGGAATTTTCAGCTGAGTGGACATCGTGTACAAGTCATTAGTGAAAGAAAATTTAAGAACCGGACGATTAGAGGAAAGTTAAGAGTTGTTTCCGCCTTTTTCCGTATATATCTCATGGTGCCTGGGTGGACAAAATGCAGTCTTCCGATAAAGATATTGCGGTAAACTTTTTCTTGTGTGGACATCGTGTACAAGTAATTAGAGAAACAAAATTTCACAATCGGATGTTTAGAGGAAAGTTAGAGTTTTTTTGCCCCTTTTCGTATGTATCCCAAGATGCGTGGGTGAACAAAACGCAAGTCTTCTGATAAATATATTAGGATGCAGCTTTCTTTGATATTGTCCGACATCCACTACAAAAAATTAGCACACTAAAATTCGAGAACCGAACGTTCAGAGGAAAGTTAAAATATTTCCATATATCAAATATAACTTATTTCATTACAAGAATAAATATGACGTTAACATGAATTATTATCATATAAAAACATATATTGCATTATACTTAAACTTGGATTTAATAAGTCCGGATTAACGACGTTCCTAAAATTTAAGTCCTCGGCATTTTCGTGAAGCGGAGACCGCGGGACAAAGAGAGAGGTGGTGCTCAGTCAAGCGTGACAAATAGCATGAGGGCAGCACTCTCAGCACGTTAGTTCCGTCAGGTAGTTAGCATGCGTCTAAATCCAACAGAAATGGTTCATGCGATCCTGACTGCTTACGTTTGGATTCCCCCGATGTATGCTAAACGCCACTGCAAAGCATGCCCGAAACCGTACTCAATTCCAAGTTCTAGCGTATTTTTACGATAATTGAACAGCATATCACGTTGCGAACTTCAGTGACATGACAATTTTATGTTTTCCTTTCTTTTTAAATATATATTAGTAAAATTCCACACAAGACAAGTTTTAGAAATTGAATTGAACAGTCACTATGAGCCTGCGCCCTCAGAATTTCGTTTTCGGACATGAAAAATCAGGACATAGCATGAAAATCAGAAAATTAGGGCAACGATAAAAAATCAGGATAGGTCCTGATAAATAAGGAAGTCTCGTTATCTTATACAGGAAAAATGTGGAAAACGAATTCGTTTTTAGTAGATCAAGATCCTTCGGGGTCACCTAATCCGGTCTTTGGGTACAAATTTCGTCGGTCTGTGTAAATTAGCGAATTGTCGAGCGAAAATAAGAGCATGAATCCTGATCCGAAAGCTGCACCTTTCAGCTGTCGTGTCATTTTATATACTGATACCATACACAACCCGCCAAGCACGTTCGATTCACACTTCATTCTTGTACTGCATGTATGCACAAGGGCACGTGCACATATTTACGAGCGCGCATGGAAGTGCGACCCCAACAATATTTATACATGCTTTTGAACATACGTGCCGCGATGTGTATTGTATTTCGTAAACAATATCGAGTTTCCTGGAGATCCTCTTTTTTTCCTGAAGGGAATCTAAAAATGTTACCGTCAGGATTAAGGGGTATCTTTATCAGAGGAGCCCAGTTATAAATCTTCAGATTTTATTACGAAAGGTGGATTATTCCTGGAATTTTTCATGGCTTTATTTTTTACAAACTGTACCTCTGATCCTAAATCAAGGTCACTTAATTTGCGGTACTTAAAATGTAACTTTCAAGTATGTACGTGATTTTATTTTTACAATAAAGAAGTTTTTGTTATCTAACCTTTACTATATGAAGGGACATTGGAGTAAGTAAGAAATTAATAAATTTTATCAACTTTTATTAATAATAATTTTTTAAAACAGTGGGAAGAGGGGCTCACATATCAGAAGCATAGTGCGGTTTGGGAGACCGCACGTCCATACGTCCATACTAATTTGTCAGTTTTTGCTCAAATGAGGAATAATTGGGACGTAGAATTTTTTAGGGACGGCCGCGTTCCGTACACTGGGGTACCCGCATCAATCTCAAGTGTTTTTGTGTGCGACATCTTCCGTTTTAAAAACCTTAAAACAAAATGAAAAGACACATAAAATTGTGACGCTACCGTGGACGTGCTGTCTCACGGACTGCCTATGAGTGTTCAACTGATGTTACACACTAATTACATGAAGGACCACACGTTTTCTACCTACCTTCGGTGGAGGAGAGACCCACGTATCAGAACCATGGCGCGGTGTGTCAGACCGCACGTCTATACTTAAAGGTTAAAAATATCATTAAAAAAACATTTACAATCAACAATTTCATGTGAATAAATAATCAAAATTTAGCTATATGTCACTAAAAAGTCTACGTTTTTAAATTTGTAGGGTTTCAGCTCAAACAGTTACCATCTTATTAAAATGAAACCGTTTTAAAACCAGGCATTCACAAGGTGTTCCAAATTGAACACATTAAGGTCAAAATTACAAATAAATAAACAATCGTATTTGAAAAATATGAATAAATTGCATTTTCAAATTGAAACTATATCGCGTGCTTTTGTCTCTTGATTTTTTTATGTCAAAATCTCATAATGCTAGATCTATACAACAATCATTTTTATTATTACTGATATACGAAAACATATGTTACATATGTGAAAAATTATAAAAATGTCCAAAAAATAAATCAACGCTGTCATTTTTACTGTTTCCAATGAAGAATTTGCTATTGAAAATCTATAAAATGGAATAAATTTCAATTTTAAATGTTCAAAATTAAACTACCCCAAAAAACGTTCAAAACTGCATCATTTTCTATTATCCATATTAAATGCTGAAGAGTCTTCAATTGCAAATATTCAAAATTTAAGTATTTAACATTGGAAATTCTTAAAATTGAAGAATTTTTCATTGTAAATCTTAAAAATGGAACTATTAAAAAAACGATCAAAAATTAATAATTTTCAATTGTATCTGTTTAAAGTTGCACAACTTTGAATTCTAAATCTTTAATAATAAAGAGTTTTTAATTTTGAAAATTGATAATTATAAATAACGCTTGGTTTCATGATAGCAAATGCTGTAATTTTGATGATTTAGGTTTGAAATTTCATGAATTTGGAAGATGTAAAAGTAAAGAATTTTATGTAACACTACGAGTATGCTTTCCTAGTTTTTTGAGCTCAAATCTGAGTCGTAATATCATGAGAAAACTTGGAAACCATACTCTTATTACATAAAATATCGTGTGTACAGAGGCAGCGAAGTCTTTTTAAGGTCTCGCGTGTTTGCAAAAACTCAGGCTCAGCCGTAAAAGGACTATTTCGCTGCCTTGGTGCACAATATACTATTATACTTCAAATCGTTGAAATGGAAGAATTTTCATTTGAAAATCTTCAAAATTGTAGAACTTTAAATTTAAAATCTTTACGAAATTTCTTCGATTTGGAAGAATTAAAATTGAATACTTGACCTTTCATTTAAAAAATCATCGAAACTTACGAATTTTTATATATACATATTTAAAGTTAAAGCTTTTTTAATTGTAAATCTTAAAAATTAAAGAATTTGACAAAATAAATATTCCAAATTGCATACATTTAAAATACAAATCTTTAAAATTCAATAATTTGTAATTTTCTATTTTTTAACTTCAAGTATTTTTAATTTTAACTCTTCAAAGTTGCAGAACTTCAATGTGTAAATCTTACAAATTAATGAGTTTCTAATTTTGAAAATTGATAATGAAAAATTAATCAAGTTTGAAGTTTTACAATTAAAAATTATGTAATTTTGATGATTTACTTGCGAAATTTCTTTAATATTTAGAAAATTAAAAATTAAAACTTGACTTTTCATGTTCAAAATCATCAAAATTTAGGCATTTTTATTTATACATCCTTAAAAATCAAAAGTTTTCAATTGTAAATCCTCATAACTGAACTGTTTAAAAAAAACCCTGAAAAGTACATCATTTTAAATTACACACATTAAAAATTGAAGGAATTTCAACTGCAAATTCTCACGTTAGACTTATTTTAAAAATATGTTCAAAATTTTATGATTTTAAACTATAAACATTAAAAACTAAAGAAGTTGACTCAGAGTTCCAGAATGTCATACATGAACATCTTATTATCCCAGGCTGAAAAATGATATATAGTTTGTAAATAGTGGCAGAAATTATATATAAATATTTCCGACTATATATAATTTTTCCGCCTGGGCCCATATAAAATCCTAAATTAACTTATTATTTTTTTTTTATTTATTTTAATTCCTACTAGGATAAAATCTTATATTTAAATGAAACTAACAGATTATTCTAATTAATTTTCCTTTTACTTTATTGACGATTTATACCTTGATATAATTTCTCATTATGAATTAAATTTTTACAGTACTTTAAATTGAAGCATACATTTCAATTTGATAATTAGGCAATCAAAATAAGAAACGTGTAATAAACGCGCTATTTTTGTTAGTATATAATAATTCTAGTATATTATAAATAAACTAACTTGAAGGACACTGAAATTTCATTATTTCTTATAAGGGCAGTTACAAAACAAGTATGTAAAATATTTCAGAACGAATTGAAATGTCCCTACCTCTATTTCTACTTTCTGCTTCTTTATACCCCCAGTTCTACGAGTTTCTAGAAATATTTAAACATTTATTTACAAATATTCACACAAGTCTTGGCTTCAGCGAGGACTTTTTTTCGAAACCTGTTAGGAAGCTAGATGCATTTTGAGTGGTGCATAAGCGACTGTTTACTGAGACATTTCTTCCATTTGATCACCGTCGCTTTTTCAGATTATTGCAAAACTGTCGAGTATATGCCTCGCGGTGTCACCCACGCCCTCAGAGCCATGGGCATAGTATGGAGAAAGGATTCGGCGCGGCCGTCATAATGCTTCACGAAGTGGGCTAGATAATCCTATTACTATGTAGATACCCTGGCTTTATATATTGCAATTTCCGACTGTTATGCGAATTCCTCGACGAAATTCCGATTTCACAGACAGTACCAATCCACGGTCCCGATTATCGTGAAGCGAAAACGATAGTTGTTCGTTAAAAAAGAGATAATCCGAAGATAAAATATCACCCTGCGGAAATTGGAATTTTGAATCCGAGATTTATGGAATACTATTTGCATCACTTATTGATTGCCGATCTAGTCCTGACCCAGGTGAGAAAAAGTCCAGGCATCTCGTATCAAAAAACGTATTGAGTACACAGAAAAAAACAGAAGATAAAGTTTACATCGATTTCAGACGAAAGATTCGCTGCAACAGAAACTAACCTAATCGAATAAACTTTAAACGAAACTGAGATAATTTCGTGTTTTTAAACTGTCTCGGAATAATTTTTAAGTGAAAAAGCGTCGTCTGCTATGTGGTTGACGGCAGTGCGAAGAAAATGAAAGTATGCATGAAATCGGTCTGGAAATTAGTACTCCAGATTTTAAAAAACATTGAACTTATTACATTTTCATTTTAAAAATAAGCACTTTACGTGGACGAATGAAAATATATTTTTCATGACTGAAAATAAAGCTTTAACACCAGTCGAAAAGTCGCCATATTCATTATGATTTCAACCATAGTTCAAAAGTTGTGAGGCCGAAATTTCCGTACTGACATTTTATTTATGAAATCATTTTTGAAATTAAAATTTGAAATATACTTTTATGTAAGGATTGATTTTTAATTATTAATATTTGAACTTCATTTTATGCTGAAATAAATTAAAGGTGCAACTTATTTGTCATATTAGAAATCTAGATGATCCAACATCAAAATTAATTCGATTCTTATTTTTCTTTTTGTTCGAAAACAAAGGATGGTTCGTGTTGTGTCAAGTTCTTTATTTTCATTCACGAAAAATACGTTTTAATTCGTCCGGGATAATTATTATCAGTTTTTTTTTTAAATTAAGTAAGCGAAAAGTTTTTTTAAATCTGGTGTCCTAATTTATTTATAGCTCGAATTCACTCATACTTTGCTGTTTTCCCATTGCTGCTAAGGACAGCAACACAATTTATATTTAGTTTTTTCTGTGTAGGTTAAACGCGTTTTTTGCTAAAACGGTTTATTGAAGGGTCCTGGAAAAAATTCCAAATTTTTTATAAATAATTATTACGCATCCCGGAAACATTTTAAAAAAAAAGTTCTAAAAATCTTGTTTGCGTAGACTGACTCGCCCCATTGCATTTTAGAGCAAAATTTTAAACAGCAAAATTAAACTAGAGTAAATTCTGAGAAAATTAAAAAATAGAACATTCTATCTCTGATAAGCGCGGAGTTATGCCTCTTCAAAGAAGACTGCTTTTTTTTAAAGAGGCTAAAAAACCCAATTCTGACGTTTGTATCTTTACTTTAGAACCTGTTAATTTTACGAAAAAATTATTTTAGTTAAAGTAGATGTAATTTTAAATAATTCTGAAAGAAGAACAATGGCCTAGCCCCAATAGGTCATAAGCGATGGCCTCCCAAAGTTGACCATTTTTGACCTATTTTTCAGGGAAAATCACTCGTGTTCGGTTTCTTCTAAACCCTAATAGAGATAAAGTTATGGCGCAGAAACTTATGCGTAAAACTGAGAAAAAAAACATTATTTTGGCTATTTTCAGCCGAACAAGTTTTTTTTAATACCTCGTTTCGTGCATGTCTTGCGACCGTATTTGAGCATTTTGGTGGGATATATGCATCTGTAGTATTAGAAGTACGCTTTTTCTAATTTTTCGTTATATAAACAATTTATTTTTTAACCATTATTTAAATAATACTTTTCACACTATAAACTGAATGCATATTTTATGCATTTTCTTTGTAAAAATTACTTCCAGAATATCTGTTGTCGAAAGTGAATGAAGAAAAAATGATAAATCAATTCTTTTTACATTGTTTACACGTTATTTCTAAAGAATGTTATTCTTTCGAGGGTTAAAGAAAATATTTGTAAAAAAAAATAGAAAATAATATTTATGATTATATTAATGTATGGTTCGAAGAAAATGATTTTGATAAATGTGTAATTTATTTGTTTACATTTTCTTTCATCATCAACAACTGAAAATAATTGTTTCCTCTGCGATTATTAGTTTATCATTGTTTGGCATTTTTAACATAAAATAATGCAATCTTGCAAAACTAATCCCTTCAATAACATTTTTACCAATAACGAGTAAACGATGTAAAAACCGTTAATTTATAATTTGTTCTTTATTCAATTTCGACAATAGATATTCTGGAAATAATTTTCATCAACAAAATGCATAAAATATACACACAGTTGATAGTGTAAAAAGTACGATTTAAATAATAGTTGAAAAAATAATTTTTTTCACGAAAAATGAGAAAAAGCTTATTTATAATGAACTAAAGATGCATATATATACCACAATAATGTTCAAATACGGTTGCAGGACATGCACGAAACGAGCTATTAAATAAAACTTTTTTGTCTGCGAATAGCCAAAAAAATGGGTTTCTCTGAAAAGTCGTAACTATTGACTTTATCTTTATTAGCATCACTGACGTAGTTTTACCTAGAAACAAAGTATTTTGAAAAAAATGAACACGAGTGATTTGCCCTAAAAAATAACTCAAACGTTGTCAACTTTGGGAGGCCATAACTCATTGTTCTTTTTACAGAATTACTCGAAATTGTATCTATACTTGAATAAAAATAATTTTTTCGCAAAATTAATAGGTCCGAAAGTACAGATACATATGTCAGAATTGGTGTTTTTAGCCTCATTTTTGAAAAAATCGGGGTTCTTTGAAGAGTCATAACTCCGCACTTATTAAAGATAGAAGGTTCTATTTTTTTAATTTTCTCAGAATTTACTCTAGTTTAATTTTCCTGTTGAACATTTGGCTCTTAAATGCCATGGGGACGAGTCAGTCTACGCAAACACGATTTTTGGTTCTTTTTTCAAAAATATTTCCGGGACGCGTCGTAGTAATTTTTAGAAAATTTGGAGGTTTTATCAGGAGTGCTCATTACACCGTTTTAGCCCAAAAACGCGCATTACCTACTTAATACGGTGAAAAAGTACCAGATGTCTGGGCTAAAGTTCGAAGTCAGGAATATTTTTTAATTTTTAATTTTTTAATTTTTAATTTTTAATTAAGTTTTAAGTTTAATTAAGTTTTAATTTTTTTGTTGCATTTTTGGAAAATTTGTAGTGGTGCAGAACGTTACGAGAATTTTAAATGTCTTGATACATGTCGATAGGTTTGACAATACATTTTGTAGCAAACTTATCGTGTCAAATACCGTACGATTTTGAACGATATTCTCCGAACATCTCGAAATGGACAATGCATCTTAAGAGGCTTCCTGTAGTAGAAAACCATTAATAAAAAGACCCGCATCAAAGTATGTTCCAAAATCGAAATCACAATGCATTAAAAAATTATATTTTTTGTAGTAATTTCTAAACAGCTATATACACATAAATATATTTTTTAATTCAAAAGCACTTCAGGAAAAATTTGGTGTTAAAATAAATGGACAAGCCGCAAAAATTTCACATGGTTTAACTATGAAATATAATGAAATCAGTAGGCAAGATTGATTATTTATTAGTCAAAATAAAATTGTTAAATCTCTTATAAGGGAATGAGCTTTTTTCCCTTTAAATTCTTAAGAAGAAAGAGGTATGATTAATTTCACGTTATCGATAAATTTATTAACGGTTTAATAATTTGGTAGTACTATCATCACCAATCGCGCATATGCCCGATTCTACTCTTTAATAAAATAGTCGTAAAACCCAGTATTAAAAATATCCGCCATAATGTATCCACGATTTTTAATGAATGAGTGATGAATTCCTTTAAAGTCGTTATAATTCTCTTGAATTATTTTTAATTCACTTTTAATTTGTTGGAATTATCTTATATCCATATGAATTCTTTTCAATTCCATCGAATTCTCTCGCTTTGAGTTCACTTGAATCCTCCTAAATTCAGGTTACTTTTCTCAAATTTACTACAATTCACTTGGAATTTCCTGACAAAGAAATTCCACGCCTTTCAATAGAATTAGAGTACAGAGATCCACCTGGAATGAACATAAATGGTTACGGTTGCTCTATCACGTATCTTCCAGCAAAATGTGGGACTACAAACTTTGTTTAGTGTTTGGGTGCCTTAAAAACGAAGAAAAATGACCCTTGTTTGATTTTTTAAATTTAATACTTAGCTAAGTGTACCTTTTTCCATAAACTTGTATTTTTTAAAAGCATTTGTGGTTCACGAAAAATTATTTCTAGAATAATAGATATTGAAAGTCAGAAAAATACCTGAAAACACTCATACAATCAGCAGGGCCATAAGCCATAGAGAAGTAAAAAGTATAAAAATACAAGTATAACAAGAGTTAATATTTTGTTGTTGTTGAAAAAAAGTGGCATAAATAAAAAAGTAACTGATATTTCTGTATTTTATAAAAAACATACATTTTGAATAAAATATATTACGAATATCAGCATGGAAATTCACCACATATTTGGAATAATTATAGGTTATTATTTATAATAGTTTTTCTAATCGGACAATTAAATGCAAAAAATCGGCATCAATAAAAAAATAACTGTTGAATTTTCATTCAAATGGTCGAAATTTCGAGAAAAAAAAGATTAAACTGCAGCCAAAAAAAGTTGCATTTTCAATCAAATACTTACATTTTTTAAGCGAATAGGACGATTTTTTTTAAAGACAGTTGAATTTTTAACAAATAAGTTAATTTTTACCCAAGAAAAATGACTTTTTTTAACAAAAAAGATTAATTTTTTATCCAAAAAGACGAATGTTGATGAATCAAAAATAACCAAATTTTTACTAAAAATAGTTGGATTTTCTTATTGGGTTCTATTAATTCATTTTGCATTTTAGAAAAAAAAAGAAAAAGATGAAGTTTCTTGACATATGAGGAAAAAGAGAAATTATTTTAAAAATGGGAAAAGTGGGGAATTGATTAGCATTTTCAAACAATTGATTATTATAGATTTCATACATAGATTAATCAAAATTTCTTTTTTTTTTGTTGATAAAATAACAAAAGTGACTAGAAAGTCACTTGAAAAAAGTGATTAAAAGTCACTTAAGTGACTGTAGGGCAGCCCTGGGTACGGTTTGGCATATAATTAAGTTCCAAAATCGTACCTCCCAAAAGGGGCTAATTTTTCGGTCACTCTTTCAATTTTTATCCTTATCCAAATTGTGATTTTCATGTCTTCAAATGGAAGCCGCAATGAAAATTTTTATTTTTCAAAATAAGGTGCAACAAAATTCACACACATCATTTTCTGTGATTCTAAGTCATTTTAATGTATTAGAAGAGTGTTGAATAGGGTGGTCGAAAAATGCATTGGGAATATTATTCTTCAAATTTTCATGCATTTTGCCCCCAAATTTTTTCAAATCCACAAAAAAATAAATCTTTTTTTAAAATTATATTTAGAGGTTCCGGAAGCTCCATGTAGTTTAACAAGTACTTCTCATCGAAAACAGACGTTTTTGTAAATTTTATGCAGAATCGTCAATATTACGCTAATCGAGTTGAAACTTAAGCTTTCTCTTCACAGCTAGGTATAGAACACAAATGAATAATTAATTTTTAAATATCGCCCCCAAAAAGTCTGTCATGTAGGGTCCCAAAAAGACTCCATAAGTGAAAAATTGGGTTTTCCCAGTTTCTGGCGCTAATTATGATTTTTTTCCAGTTTATTGAGCACAAAATTGTTTTTAATATACAAAATACTACTTTATACTGATAATTAGATGTTTAAATAAGATGTGCAAACAATTTATTATTGTCGTTAGTAATTTATTTTTAAAATAGAGTTAGAAAGTCGCAGTTTTACGGAATTTTTAAACGTATTTTCAACTTTTCAGTCAGAGCGATGTAATAATTAAATCAAGTTAACAAACATAATTGCTAAAACAAATCATTATTGTTTATAACTATCTTCTCCTATATTAATGCTAGATAGTTGTGGTTATTTCTGAAATTTTCTACTTTTCTTTGCAATTTTATTTATGAACAAATAATACAAGAACAATAGAGAGAATCATTTTTTAAACCATCTCTCATTTTCGTAAATATATTTTTCTAAAATAAAACAGATATTTCAAATATTCTTCTAAGAGAAGATTGTTATAACCCATAATAAATTGCTTAAACAATTATGTTTGTTAAGTTGCATTAATTATAATCGCACTAAATAAAAGGTGGACAAAAAGTGAAAAAATTCAGAATAAACCGCAACTATCTAGCATTAATATAGGAGAAGATAATAATAAACAATGATAATTTGTTTAAATAATTAGGTTTTTTATATTGCAATAATTATTGCCTCGCTCTAAATGAAAAGTTGACACAGAGTGCAAAATTTTAGATAAAACCGCAACTATCTAGCATATCTATAGAAGAAAATAGTTATAAACAATTGAGTATTATGAGCCATAACAATTTTTTTAAAAAATTATGTTTATTGAATGTCATTAATTATCACCACACTCTAAGTGAAGAGTAGACAGAAAGTGGAAAATTTGCGAAAAAACCACAACTTTCTTGATTATTGAAAGAGAATATTATTAAAAATGATAATAAATTGTTTCAACAACTATCTTTGTTGACTTGAAATAATTATTACCTCACTATAAATTAAAAGTAGACGAAAAGTGGAAAATTTTAGAAAAGCTTCAACTCTCAAGCATTATTCTAAGAGAATATTATTATAAATAATATTAAATTTAAAAAGTTTAAAAAGTATTTCTGGTCATATCTTATGTAAACATTTAGTAGAAAGTAGTATTTTATGTATAAGAAACAATTTTGTATTTTAAAACCCGCGAAGAAATCATCATAATTAGCGTCAGAAACTGGCAAACCCCAATTTTTCACTTACGGAGTTTATTTGGGACCCTATTAAACAATCTTATGGGAGTGACATTTAAAAAGTAATTACTCATTTCGATTCTATAGATAATTGTGAAGACTAATTTTGAGTTTCAATTTTATTCATCTAATATTGACGATTCTGAATACAATTCAGAAAAAGTTTTTTTTTTGTTATGAGAAATACGTGTTAAACTTTATGGTGCTTCCAGAACTTCTAAATATATTTTTTTTTACAAAAAAAAAAAACATTGATTTTTTTGTGGAATCGAACAAATTTTGGGGCGATATGCATGATATGATATTCATCCCAGCGGAGCAAAAGAGGAACTTTTTTCACAGCTACGAATTAAAGTAATTCTGGTGTAGACTATGTAGATCACAAACCGGCATTCCATCAACAAAAACCGATATGTATGAAAATTAAAAAAAAATTTCGACCACCCTAGTGTTGAATGAGGAAAAAAATTACCGTATAATAATACTAGATCTCAAAATTGTATATTTCCTTTTTTACATTGTCATCATAATGAGAAGGTGGGGTAAAGGTATTGGGTACAATCATTGGCCACTTAAGGAATCTTTCCAGTTTAACAATTTGTAAAAAAAACACTATAAGCATCGAACGAAATTCTAAAATATACAGATCGATCAATTCTATAAAGATTTAAATTACCATGGTAAGTTCAGCGTTAAAAGTAGGAGATAATTTACATTTAAAGAAATTAACAATAATGTCAAGAAACACAATCATTGGCCAGGAAGACATAGTGATTAGAATAGGCCAAGGATTGTATGATTGGCCACTGAATTTGCTGAAATACAGTCATTGGCCACCTCGTTGGCAACATCAGGTTATAGATTACTGATTTTGAAAGCGCAGTAATTAGCCGCTAAATCGTATAATCATTGGCAGGAGCCAAAAACTGTTTTTGATATGATTTTCACTCAATATTCGTAAGACAAAGTGACAATTATATACATCGTCTACAAAAAGTTTAAATAATTTTGAATGAATTTTTGCAAAGATATAAGTTATTTGCTTTTTAGATATTGTGGCCATATTCAATTAAAATCCAAAAGTTTTTGGTTTAATCTATCTTAAATATTAAAAAAAAATTCATTTTCAACACGCGGACACTCCTAACCTCAACAGCTTTACGTTTGAATTCCTTACTCATTCAGCATCGCCGTTTTTACTTTATTCTGGCATTTAAACGCACTACTGTCCAATATGCGGCGTAATTGTTTGAGCTTCATCTTTCACTATTTATTAGTAGTTTTATTGTTGAGTATTCTTTTATATAAGCATATTTAAATAAGGTGACCAATCATTGAAGGGTCGCCAACGATTGTGCGATTACCCTATATTATTTGTATGTGAAAACAGACTATCGCGGATTTTTTTTAATCTCCACGTTTCGAGACCCTTTGAATTCGCAAAAAACAGGGTTTACAATGGTGTCTGTCTGGCTGTCATCGTTGTTGTCTGTTTACTGGATAACTTTTGAAAGACTTATCGGATTAGATTGTGCTTTGGCAACGTTTTTAGAGACCAAAAAGAAATGTCGAGTACGTTAACCAGCATTTTTTGACGAACGGTTCTGCTTTCAATCACAAAAAAAAACAACTAAAAAATCAAAGCTGACGAGCCGAAGGCAACCGCGAACAATAGCCAGACTTCCTTCACCATCCTGTACCAAGGCCAAGCGACAAGAGTTCTCAGTGCGCTATGCTATGCGACAGGAATGTTAATTATCACTCAGGGGGACCTATTAAGCAGGGGCTATTCACCCCCTACTCTATACGCAGATAATATTTCTCTCTTCGATCGTATGTTAATAAGATAACCGGTCTCGAGAACATTACATATATATATATATATGCGCATAATATACGTACGCATGTAGGATCAAGTGTGTTTATTAGACTCTGATACACATTAACATACATACACGAGCGAAGGGTGAAACCTGTTTTTTAAATCATTATATTCAAATGAGGGAGACCTTTAACTCCAAGGGCCAAAGGATCCTGGAAGAACACTACTTAACCTTTTAAAGCCTTCAGACCCCTTTAATATGATGTTTATATTACGGTGAATATATCTATAACCATATCCTACTATAAAGAGGATGTGAAATTGAATAGGTGTTTCTCCATTCTAAGAATCTCCTACATAGACCCTTTGTTAATTTTTAAAGACTTTGAAAAATCATTTTAAATCTAGCTAAAGGCTAAAAATATAAAATACATCCCAAGATGTAAAATTCTGATTGAAAAGTGGATCAAAGCGTTGCTCAATGGAGAAACAGAGACTTAAAATCCTGAGCTAAGTACACTCATCTCTTGAGATAAGAACCCTCAATATATGCTATTCCCAGAACTGCTAGCCTCGTGCAGGAATTGCCCCATTTAGCCCCATTTAAAATATAGTTCTGACAAGGCCCTGACCAGTTTTTCTATTCTGAATAAAATGAAATAAATTATAAGAAGGTGCTAAGCGGGCAGCATAATAGGACTATGTGTAATTACTAACAAAATATGATCTGATTGTTCCGGTATGCAAAAAGTTTAATTATACTTATATACAAATGATAACATAATTTCCCATTACTTGATTTTGACCAGAGTTTCTGGGTAAAGCCACAAGTCGGGTATTCGCCAGATGTACTTTCGTTATGTCACACTATAACGTTACGCGACGCTCGCATCGGCGTTCGTGTTTATAACCTATATTGGTCAACCGCATTCGTGTTTTCGTGTAAAGTTAAGATATTTCTTTATGCGAAACTTATTAAGTTATAAGAGATAACATGAATAAAAGGAGACAGGCTGGAGAACGTCTTCGCTATCGTGTAAAGAAACATCGAATTAGAGAAGAACTCCAAAATGATTCGAATGAAAGTGACAGCGAAATAGCAGGGGATAGTTTTTCACAAGGTAACTTAATTTTTTAGTTTTAAATCTTTGAAGATGTTAAGAGAAAAGGAAAAGTAAGTTATTGAATTATCCTTATTTTCACTTCATTTGACTAATACGTATTACGTAAGATGTGGTGAATTTTTAAAAGTCAACTACAAAAATCGAATAATTTATCAGGTAATGATTATTAATTTATATTTATAATAATAATTGTGATTGATTGACCCTCTGTACCATAATACTAGTTACGATAAGTAAATAACATTTCTAAAATATACCCTCTTGCCAAATTCGTTGACATTATATTTGAGGTTAGGATCTTGGTTCTGGTAATGCAAAATAATTATTCCTTTTTAAGCAAGCAATAACAATTAAGTTTATTGAAAAGCGATATCTCTATATACTCTCATGGATTCTTATTTCATTCTTACGAAAAGCGTCACGAGTATTTTGAAAAAATATTTGTCAAAAGATGTTGCGATGGGGTTTACCAACACGAAACAATCTGGAAATAAGTTAATATTGAAAAACTATGACTTTCGTCGGTGTGTTACAGGTGAGATTATAAAAAATTTTATTTAAAAAAAGTATATTACGTTATGAATGTGAATTCTATCAGAGAAACTATTTACCCGTCACAAAATTCAAATCGAATATTATTTATTTCTCTTTAGTCAAAATTATGATAAACATTAAAATTTGTACTAATCGCATTTTGTTCTCAAATATTTGCAATTAACGTATTTTACTTATTTCTGTAAACAGAAGCAGATAGTCAAGCACACTTTGACAAAAAGACGAAAACAAACGTCTCAGAAAAAGCTGTATAAGCCGCAATCAGCGTTGTTTTATCGAATGCCAAAGATTGGAAGGGTGGCAGAAAAAAACTTCAACAAAAAAATGTCTTTCTTTACAAATAATAAGTTTTTATAAAAGTACGTAATTTTTATTTATAATCTTAAACAGATTATAGTTTAAAAAGGCATTCACTAGAAAAGCTGACAAGGCCCTGACTAGTTTCCCCTACATAGGGTATTGGCGAGTCAAAGCGTTACATCCTTGTCAGGCTCTAGTCAGTTTTTCTGACGAGAACCACGCCAGAAGTAGGGGAAACTGACCAGAACCCTACTAGACCCACGTCAAGATTTCTGCACGGGATGTGCAGAGCAAGGGAGGCGGTGTTCACTAACTGCTCACCCATGCGTGAAACACCAGCAGCGTAGGAACAGAGGGGCAGTGTGCGGGTACTCACGCGCGTATATTGCTTAATATTAAGAAATGCTTCACACGCCACTGTCTGTTTACGTTCAGATTCCCCTGTGATATGCGCTAAGTCTGAGCAAATTAATTTTTTATTATTTATCATTCTAAGGTACGCCTAGCGGGTTCAAATAAACTCGGTGGTGAATAACTAAGTCAACGCACCGCTATTTAGTGATCTACATCAGCCCCAAGTACTTTTGTCCACTCTCACGCGAAATATCCAATATGAAAAATACGCGTGCGTCTGCCCGGCCCAGACTGTCTTAAAAGTGTAACGTGTTTTTTTTGGCTAGCCCGAAGACAGACTGTCTGGTGAGTCCCTAGTTATGGGCAGGTCAGCCACTACTATCCGTTCACAATAAGAAGGCCCCACCAAAACAGCTGCACATTTTGGTAATTTACTCGTAAGAAAAAAAAATCGCACAAAAACTCAGCTTATGCCACGATAAAGCTTACTTTATTGCGCTTGAAACGAGTCCCCATTTGTTTATGTACAAAAAATTGATTTGGAAAATATCTTTCGCGAAAAGATAAAAACCGTGGTTTTTTCCCGTCACTCTGTCCTTGCTTGACTTTCGTTAACAAAATCTTTGATCTGAACAGTGTGGAAAATTTCAAAAAAATCATATAGTTAGATTTATATTTGGACTATACATACGTGAAAACAAAATTGTAATATATTAATAACAATTAATGTAAAATGCATTTGAACATGACTATGCTATCTCTCGTAATATATGTAGTAGAGGGTTATAGTTTGGCTTAAACTGGTTGGAAAATTGCAACAAATACAATCGAATAACAATTAGGAACCAAAATCTTAAAACCCATTAATTAATAACAAATAATCCTAAAAGACCGATAAATGGTAGTGTGGTGTGAGGATACTATGGACTGTTTCACTATGGTATCCCACTGTGTCCTCACACCCACACTACCATTAATAGGTCTTTTAGGATTATTTGTTATTAATTAATAGGTTTTAAGATTGTGATTCCTAATTGTTATTCGATTGTATATGTCGCAATTTCCCGAGTGAGTAAGTGTGGGCCGAAGTACTTGGAGGGTGGTTTAGATCAATAAATATCGGTGGGTTGATTTTTTTTTATTCACTCAAGGGTTCATTTTACAAAATTTGGCATGTTTTATGATTAATGATAAAAAAATGTGTTCAGAGTCAGCGCAGTCTTATCTCAGTATTTTAAGTCGCTGAAACATTTGGCAACTATATATAGCTACTACCTACATTGAAATTTTGACACCTTGGAATGTATTGTGCACTTGATTTTATTTGATTCATTTTTATTGAAATTATTTTATTTACGAATTTAACAGAAATTATTCTTGTACTTAAAAAAGGAATGTCTTATGTCACATTAGATGTAATAAAAACAAAACCAATAGAATTTTGAAATTGCATAGAACCTTTCAAATAATAAATTCAGATGCTGATTATTAAGACTCAATAAGCATTGCAGCTTTTACGTACAACAGAAGTATAAACAGAAAAATCCAAATAACTTCTATTAAATAAACCAATTGCTTTGATCTAAAATACGCTTAGGTTTGTCTTGCAAAATTAGGTACAATCAACAATTAAAAATGAGCATATTTTCATCGATTTTGTAAATACATAATAAATACCCATTTTGAGGTGTTTTTTAAACAATTCTTTCCTTTTCTTAAAACACACACACACACACACACACACACAC
>CAKNWW010287615.1:0-10933 GCA_932074435.1 Andricus kollari | reverse complement strand
ATGGAAATTTTGCTTAGAAAATAATAGCTGACAAACAGCTGTTTAAAAAGATGATTTATATTTATATTAAATAAAAATTTACAATTCGTTTTTATATTTTATTAATAATTGTGTATGAACAATACAATACTCAAAATTCAAAAGGTAGAGATATTTTTTATTTTTTAAACAAAACACAGCAAAGCTTTTTGAACTAGTAATATTCAGTGGTGCAGTCGAGGCCTGGCGGGCCCTGGCGCCGCACAGTGGACCTTTTTTGAAATTCTGTCTCAAAATCGTAGAACTTTGGTTCGGAATGATCTACAGGGATATATATATATTTTTTTTTTAAATTAAAGAAAAAACCTTTTCGAATATAGGAAAATTATAGAGAAAGTAAAAAAAAATAATTTTGACCTTGAAAATCTGTGTTGAAGATTGCATTTTTGGCAAAAAAAATCGTTTATTGAATACTAAAAACGCTTAGATTTTACATTGTATGTGCTATACATGTTTTTATATAGATTTTTGCATGCCCAATCCGAATCTGATATGTAAATCGTTGTAAGATGAAATCCAAAATGGCGGAGTCAATATGGCAGACTAAAATTGTAAAACGAAACCGATTTGACTAAAATTTGCTACAAGTTGGGTTTCCAGGTCACTGATTACAAATCCAAGGTCAAAATTAAAAAATTAAAAATTTCGGATCCAATATGGCGGAACAACATTGTAAAAGGAAACCGATTTGACTAAAGAATGCTACTCGGGTTTTTTTTGGGTCTTTGATTTTAAATCCAGTGTCAACATTTAAAAAATCAAAAATGGCGGATCCAATATGTCTTTTTTAAATTCTGGAATTTTGACTTTGGATTTCAAATCAGCCATCTGCAAACCCACCGATAGGCTATTTTATGTCAAATAAATTTTCTTCTATCATTGTAGTCCGCCATATTGGAACCGCCATTTTTAATTTTTTAATTTTGACCCTGGATTTGAAATCAGCGACCCGAAAAACCCCCTTGTAGCAAATTTTAGTCAAATTGGTTTCCTTTTACAATGTTGCTCCGCCATATTGGATCCGCTTTTTTTAATTTTTCAATTCTGATCCTGGATTTAAAATCAGCTACCGAAAAAAAACCCGAGTAGCATTCTTTAGTCAAATCGGTTTCCTTTTACAATGTTCGTCCGCCATATTTGATCCGCCGTTTAGAGTTTTTTGAATTTTGACCCTGGATTTGAAATCAGCGACCCGAAAAACACCTTTGTAGCAAATTTTAGTCAAATCGGGTTCGTTTTACAATTTAAGTCTGCCATATTGTCTCCGCCATTTTGGATTCTATCTTACAACGATTTACATATCAGATTCGGATTGGGCATGCAAAAATCTATATAAAAACATGTATAGCACATAAAATGTAAAATCTAAGCGTTTTTAGTATTCAATAAACGATTTTTTTTTGCCAAAAATGCCATTTTCAACACAGATTTTCCAGGTCAAAAATTTTTGTTTTACTTTTTCTATAATTTTTCTATATTCGGAAAGGTCTTTTCTTTAATTAAACAAAAAAAAATCTCTCTAGGTCATTCCGATCCAAAGTTCTACGATTTTGAGACAAAATTTCAAAAAAGGTCCACTGTGCGCCGCCGGGGCTCTTTTTCGGAGAGCTGGCGGCGCCAAGCCGCTTTCTTGTCGCAAGAAAAAATTTTCTAGTTAACATGAAAGAGCTATTTACACAGTATTAAGAATTTAATTTTAAGACAGTATGGAACCCACTTTATGTCAACAATATGTTATGAAGATATACTTATCGCAATGGAACGTAAATTATATCATGATTCGGAATTTCCTGCGAGTACAGTGAATCATGTTTGTGGGATTTTCCCAAGTTGTAAATTTAACTAATAGGCTGGAAACTCGCTTAAGAATTCCAAATTTGGTTGAAAATTAATTTTTTTGATTGAAAATTATTCTTTTTTATTGAAAATTAATTTTTCTAACTGAAAATTTAACTATTTCATTTTTGGTCGAAAATCGATCTTTTTTATATACATTTAATCTTTTTGATTGAAAATTGATCTGTTTGGTTGAAAATTTAACTATTTTGTTGGCAATTATTTTTTTATTATTTTGAAAATTAATTTTTTTGACTGAAAATGTAACTATTTGTAATTGAGCTATTTGGTTGAAAATTTCTGTATTTTGTTGAAACTTTGTTTTTTGAGATAAAATAATGATCTTCTTGCTGTCCAATTCACCTTTCTGGTTGAAAATGCCATTCTTTGGTTGAAAATTAAACTATTAGGTTGAACATTCATGTATTTTATTAAAAATCAATATTTTTTGATAGACAAATCTTTTTGAAAATTAGTTTTTTAAAATTAAAAATTAATTTTTTTAACTGAAAATTTAACTATTACATTTTTGTCGAAATTTTTTTGTATACATTTAATCTTTTTGGTTGAAAATTCATCTGGTTGCTTGCGAAGATTTATCTTCTTTTGGTAAAAATTCATCTTTTGGGCTAAAAATTCAACTATTGGTTCAAAAAATCATTTTTGTGGTTGAAGAAACATTATTTTAGTTAAAAATAAATTTCTTTGCTCAAAAAATGTAACTATTTTGTTGAAAATTCTCTTGTTTTTGTTTGAAAATTAATTATTTTTTGTTCAAAATTGATCTTTTTCAGTAAGTTTTGGTTTTCAAAAATAATTACTTCAATTTAAATAATACATGAAAAATATTGAAAAATAATTATTTATCACCTATTGCAAAAATACAATTTTTGTTGATATTTGACAATAAAGTTACATTTGCTCATGTCAAATACCAATTTTAATTCTACTGAATATGTCCGGCGTTAAATAATCAAATTTTACATGAATAAATCTTACATTTTTGTCAGTTTTATTGTGCACAAAAATGTGAAATTCTTCGTCGCTGCCCTTTGACTAAAACTGAAATTCTTAATTAAATATGTGCGTGAATTTCGAAATATTCTTTCTTTCGAGTTTTTCAAAGTACCCAATAATCGGTATTGATGAAAAGCGACAACAATTAAATTTAAAAAATGAATTATTATGCAATTAATTATTTGAGGATAACATATTCGCAATTCATAATTTTTTCCATTTCTGGCTTGCGTAATTAGTTTGAAAAAGTTTAAAATTTGATAAGTTTAAGGAACGTAATTGAGACGCTGAGAACGATTACTAGGTCGAAAATAGTTTTTTTATGCTCTTTCAAGTACTTTAGGTTTTGTCTATCAATAAATGTTAGAAACATGTAAAGGAAAAAAGTTCATTTTGCCAAAAAACGTAGTTAAAGTTGAGGTGGTTGTTGAGAAATGATTATGTCAACTGAGTAAAGCCTATTTTGTTTTTTCTCCCTCTTACTATCAGAAATGATTATGAGGATTAAACTTATGTTTTATGATTCATGTGATATTTTTTATACTAAATAATCACTTTCAAAGTTTTTGAAGTATTTTCAAATTTTTGTAAATAGTTCTTGCTTCATATGAATATTAATGAATTCACAATAAGCACCATAAATTTCCAGGAACTTTGCAGTGATTTTTATAATTTTTCTGGTAACTTTACATAAATTTTCAGTAAATTTCAAGCTATTTTTTATAAGTTTCATGTAATTTTCATGAATTCAATTTCCTAAAATCTTAAAAATTAAAATATAAAATTTAATAGATATAATTTTATAAAATACTTAATATAAAATAAAATTTGATTGTTCTTCTTACAACTTTAATAATTCGTGAAAAGTAACAAAATTTGTTTCATCAAATTATTGCAAAACTAATAGATAATATTTTATATTGTTTTTTATGTTTCTCGCATTTTTAAACAATTTAAAAGATAAAAATTTTCTTACAAAAATGTGCGATGAAATTTTAGAGAATTTCGGAGTCAATAAAATGGCATCAGCATCGTTTTGTGAAAAAACACTTCAAGTAAAAGTTCAAGTTTATTTTGAATATACCGCTGAAAGTAAATGGCGTCTCTTGCATAGCGCAGGCGTATGCGCGCTGCTGCTGCCACGACACCGTGACGCTCACTCCTCGCGATTTTTCGTTTATGAATAAGTAGATTCTGACTTCAATTTATTGCAAGTTAAATGATTTTGGCTCTGATATTATTATTTTTGGTGTCTGTTTATTTTCTTCAAAATGGGTAATTTTAAGTTTAACATTGAAGAATAAGTGAATAGTTTAAAGGGAACTGGGAAAGAGTCCTTGAAAAAAGAAAGGTTAACTAAAACCCAGTAAAAAGAAACTAATTGAGGCGAATTGAGATGAATTTGTTGGAGCCTTCGTGAATCTCGCTTTGCGACAATCTCGAATTGGAGCAAGTCGTGAATTCTTGTAAATTCGGAAATAAGTAATTTAATCTTCAAATTTTCTATCCGCCCAAATTCGGCGCACATTTTTTAGGGGACCTAATTCATTTGAATGTGTTAGCACGAATTAATTTCAGTGTCAGCCAATTCATTTTAATTCGCGAGATTTAAAGTCAAGCTCCAATTCGCCTGAATTCATCAGCGCGAATGCAGTTAAAGGGTGGCCTATTCAATTGAATTCGTAAGCTATAACCAACGCGCTGGGCATAAAGGATCCGTTGTAAATAAATATCAATGAGTCCCGTAGGTCAGTGGTCGCCCTCTGGACTTATACACTTGGTATCGCTGGTTCGAGGCTCGAGGCATGCAATTTTTATCAATTTTTTTCGAAATGACCTTGACCACGATTTAAAACGCATTCTTTTGGCGCTGGCTCAATTCGTTTAAACGAATCAGAAAGTTGAATTCGGGCGAATTAAAAAATGTTTATTCCCCGAAATTCGCCCTAATTAGTTTTTTTTTACTGGGAATGCATTTTTCAGGAAAATTAAACGTCTTCGAGGCTTTTAGTGTGCAGAAATTTACAAATGTACTCCAGAATCACCAGACACCTTCATATTTTCTCTTCCTTAATACCCTCGTCATCAAATAAGGCCCTTTAAATTGCGGGCGCTACTTCAGTGACACCTCTTTCGTTGTGTCGAAATTCCTGATCATGACATAATCACCTAGTTCATAATTAAACGCATTTGTACGTTTTTTGACAGTATAATTTTTGTTGTACGTTTGGTTTTTCTCAATCTTTTATCTGGCTTTGGCACACAATATTTCTTAATTTCTATCGCTGACATTAATTTTTGGATTCTAAAAATTCTTTTATTTTGTCGTCTACCTTACCACGTTGTCTTGCGCCAAATAACATTGTAGCACGAAAATGTCCACGATTCAATTCCATTTTTTCGCTGAGACAATATTTTCAAGTCACAGTAAACAATACAGGTTATGCTCAAATGACAAAACGTTCTGAAGAAGGTTATGGTTAAAAAGGTACAACTTTCAATTGAACACCTGAAATGGCACTTGTAAACACTTAGTATTGCCAAGGCTCAAAATATAAAAGGCAAAACCCTTGTACTAGGAGTGTCGCTAGTCACCTTATGTACCCCATTATTGATCGGATATTCTACTTCACCTATCGCTTTCGGCCAAGCTTTCCAGAATTATGATCACGTCATTTTGCTAGCATAGGTGCAAGAAACCGATTTGACCGCTCTACTTGGCTATTCGCCTGCGGTGATTTTGATTGCTACCTTGATGCGCTTAATATCATATTCAGCCATAAAACTGAGATTAGCGTTTTTGGTTTGCTATATGCTGAAAAATATTGTTTTGAATATGTGATCGCCTCTGCGGAAGTCGTGGAGTTGGTCGGGTGTAATTTAATAAATTTAGTGAATGCTTCGAGAGGTTTGGTACATTTTGGAATCATCAACGTGTAGCCATCAACCTTACCCATCGACGGAGCGATATACTTACAACAATTTTTTATGTGATCAGAAATTTTCTTGCGCATTTCTGGAAACCAGTAGCTCTTACAAATGGTTTCATACACCTTTTCTGACCCTATGTGACCTAATTCGTCATGATATTTGAAGAGAATATTTTTCTTTACTTCTCTCGGTACATAAATTAACAATAAATCACATTTCTTGCGATACACAACTCCGTTCCTCGACTCATAATACTTATCTTCGAAATCGTCTAATTGCGAGAGATGATTGCGTATTTTAGTAATCAATTGAATTTTATTTTATGAATCTCTCTCAAAAGATCCATTTCAGATTACTGCACATAATCATATCTTCAATTTTGTATTGTGTATCATCGCACAACGAGGTCCTTATAATTAAACAAGGTGCAGGGTCGTTACGAATATGCACAATTTTGACTTTATTCAAATTTATTAACTAAATTCTTTGATTCTCTTTCATAAGTTTTTTATTTCAAACCCCAAACTCCATTCGCACAACGAGGTCCTCATTGTTACACAAGGTGCAGGGTCGTTACGAGTAGTACTATTTTAATTTTTTATTTAATCCTGCTCACACAACGGGATCCTTATTGTTAATAAGGTGCAGGGTCGTTACGAGAGATTATCATTTTTATTCAACTCTAAGCTTACTCGCACAACGTGGTCCTAATGTTTAAATCAGGTGCAGGGTCATTACGAGAAGCTACATCATTTTGATTGTTACTTAAAATAAAAGAAATTTCCAATTAACATTTAGTTTAAAATTCATCATGCAAGCATGTTCAACAAGGTCCTTATAATTAAACAAGGTGCAGAGTCGTTACAGGCATCACACACACATTAAAGTTTTTTAATCTCCACAAACTTACACTTATTATTTTAATTCAAAAACAATAAACTAAAATAATTTATCCACACTTGAAGGAGAATCTCAGGTAGGAAGCTTTCCTTCCCGAAGCTTAGTATGTACTTCAATGAACTACTCTGTCTTCATTGACAGTTATTTTCAATGGTTCTATAACGATGCACGTCTCTCCTCATTGAGACCGTTTGATGAAGTGAGCGAGTCCTCCTCGATTAATGAATATGCTACCTGGTGGCTACCTACATCGGACCCACGTTGTCCCCACTTATTTCCGCGTTTGCGCACGTAATTAGTCGATTGTATAATTTGCAGAATCATCGCTAAGCTCCATTTGATTTTCTAGATTGCAAATTCTACTTTGAGTCACGGGCGTGACTTTTTATTTGTCGCCCGTCCCTTAACATTATAAATATTATACGTTCGATACTTGTTCTGATATTTGATACTTATTTTTATATGATAAGGTAATAAGAAAAGACTGAACTGTCTCAAACCACACGAGTAACAGGAGCCCCTTTTCCGGATTTCCTTATCACATTGTGCGGCAACATGTCCCATTTTGCCACAATTGTAACACCTTGGATTGAAACTGCCGGTCGTTTTGCTGACCTTTTCCTTTTCCCGGTCACCAGTACTGCCTTTACCTTGCAAAGTCACTTTCTCGAAAGCTGACAGCAAATCTTGAATGGAATCGAAGCATTGAATTCGCGCTTGATTACGCAAGGAGATATCAGGGATTCCGTCTACAATGTAATCGATTCTCTCATCTTCATTAATTGGCTCTTTATTTGCAAGTGTAGTTTTGTCGTGGATATATTCACAAAATGATTCTCCAAGCTTCCAGAGTCTTTCTTCGAACTGCTAGCGTAACAGAACTTTTTTGGGGCGCCTAAAAAACATTTTCTTAAACTTCGCTACAAGTTCATGCGTCGACATTTCTATATGCTCTGGTCTCGAATGAAACCAGGACAAAGCTTTTCCTTTGAGCCGTGAGCATATGAGAGCCCTCGTGACAGCATCTTCCAATCTATAGGCATCTTTGAGAAGTCGATCTTCACGCTCCCATCCATCAACATTCTTTCCAATCCCATAAAACGTGCCTGAAGTTCTCCTATTACTACGATGTTCACTTTCTGACTTCTGCCAGTAACCAATGGCGATGCTCTTGTCCCATCAGATAGAGCATTCTCATTAAGCCATAAAAATATAAGATGGCGAAACCTCTGGGGGAGTAATAGTGCCGGTATAGGCCTATAGTTTGTACGTGTTCCTGGAGGTTTTTAAAATTGTTTCTGTCTTGTGAGAATACATAGTGAGTATTTGGCAAAATTGTTCTTAAACCATAAATTATTCAAAAACATATAAAATTTTGAATGCTTATACATTTTATGAAGCTGTTTTGTGGTAAAGGTGAAGTGCAAGGAGTTCAATGGTAATTTTTTGCATCTGAGTTAGGTAAGTATAACATTATTAGTGTATTCTTACCCAGTAAAAAAAGTTGAATAGATATAAGGCGAAAAAAAATTCAGGTTAGGTTTGGTGTATTCGATTTGCTGCCATTATCGAATTGGACCTTTCAATTCAATTCTGCAATTCATTAGACTCTATTCGGCGATATTAATTATTTAACTGAACTGTCTTTCTTTCTTTCAATACACATAATTTGACAGACTCAATTCTGCAAGGTGGAGGGCGATGAACGCGGTGGGTTACCAACTGTCGGCAATGAAGTTAGCAGTTACCCACCGCGTCCATCCCCCTGCACCATGCAGAATCAAAGTGGCAGAATTGAGTCTGTCAAATCATGTGTATTGCCGAATTGGATTGGAGTCAAAGTTTGGTTAATATCACTCCGTTCAGTTAAATAATTATTATCGCTCGCCCAAACCGCACGAATGTATTTGGGCAACTTTTTTTCATAATTATACTCATTGCTACCCTGAAAAACGGATAATTTCCCTTCATTTAATAAAATAAACTTTGCCGAATAGAGCCTAATGCAATGCAGAATTGAATTTAAAGGTCCAACTCGATAATGGCAGCAAATCGAATACACCAAACCTAACCTGAATTCGTTTTCGCGTTATATCTATTTAACTTTTTTTACTGGGTAGTTATAAGTTAGTGTTTTAGCTATTATTTGCTATTAATATGTACATTAACATTTAATAATATTACTGTGAATCATGGAATTTGTTATAATTTTTGTTATTAAATTCCATTGCTGATATAAAATGAGATAGCAGCTTTTTGAGATTTTAAGGTTAGGCATTTTTAGAATGCAAGAGCGAACTGGCCGCAGAATTAGATCATATTGTGTGATATCAGGTGATATCATCAAACCTCTTTAAAATTGCATTCTTTTTTAACATTTTAATCCGAATCACTGGTATCTACAAAGATCTACTATAAACATATTTTTTTCTATGAAAAATTATGAAAACGTACAACTATAAAAACTTCACGAAAGTTACGATTTTTCTTAACACGAAAAAGCTACTTCGTCTTTGAAATGCATTGAACATTCGTGAAATTTTCCATACAAATTTAACAAAAATTGCATATAAATTTGTAAAATTTTGCACGAAAATATATAGAGACTATTTTAATCAGGATTGAAATGAAAAATAGCTGTTCATGTTTTCATCCTGCTTCTTTTCAGTACATTTTTTTACTGCGGGCAGTATTTAATCCTAACCTCAAAATCTCAATATGCTATCGCATTTTACATCAGCAATGGAATTTGACAACAAGAATTATAACAAATGCCATGCTTCAAGGGAATATTACTTCATGTTAACGTTCATATTAATGGAAAATAATAACTAAAACATTATCTTATAACTAAAAATACACTAATATTATAATAAACTCACTCAGAAGCAAAAAAGTATACCATTAAACTCCTTGCACTTCACTTTTACGACAAAAACAGCTTCATAAAATGTATAAGCTTCCAAACTTTTATATGATTTTAAATAACTTAAGTTTTAAGAACTGTGGGGTCTTGACATCTCCCGGAAATTTTTCCGAATACTCACTTTGTATTTTCAAAAAACAAAAACATTTTTAAAAACCTCCAGGAACACGTACAAACTATGGGGCTATACCGGCACTGTTATTCCCCCAGATGTTCCGCCATCTTATATTTGTATGGCTTAATGAGAATGCTTTATTAGATCCGCTATCTGAAAATTTAAATTTGAAATCAATCACAGTTGATTTCAACCATAGAAGACGAATTTTCAACCAAATAGCTGAATCCTGAACTAAATTAGATGAATTTTCTACCGAAATACTTTACTTTTCAAAAACAACAAAATGAGATTTTTTACCAAAAGAGATCAATTTTGAAACGAAAAAGCCAAATTTTTAATCAGGAAAGAAAAACAATTCCACTGAATTGTTTAGTTTTCAAGCGAAAAAGACAACGTTTCTACAAAACAGTTGCATTTTTAAACCGAAAATATGAATTTTTAACAAAAAAGTGACTAGTTAGTTAAAAAAAAAGTTGAAACGTAATTTTTAACAAAATACATGAATTTCCAACCAAAATATATGAATTATCAACGAACAATGTAATAGTTGATATTATTTCAATAAAAAAGAAATTTAATTTAAAATCAACCACAGTTGAATTCAACCAAAAAATACGAATTTTCAACAAAATAGCTGAATCCTCAACTAAATCAGATTAATTTTCTACCGAAATAGTTGAACTTTCAAAAACAAAAACAAGAAAGAGATTTTTTTACCGAAAGATACCAATTTTGAAACGAAAAAGCTGAATTTTTAACCAGGAAAGAACAAAATTTTACTTAATTGTTTAGTTTTCAAGTGAAAAAGACAACTTTTTTACAAAACAGTTGAAAGGTAATTTTTAACAAAATACATGAATTTCCAACCAAAATAGATGAATTATCAACGAACAATGTAATAATTGATATTATTTCAATGAAAAAAAAATTTATTTAACATCAACCACAGTTGAATTCAAGCAAAAAATACGAATTTTAAACAAAATAGCTGAATCCTCAACTAAATCATATTAATTTTCTACCGAAATAGTTGAATTTTAAAAAACAAGAAAATGAGATTTTTTACCAAAAGAGATAAATTTTGAAATGAAAAAGCTGAATTCTTAACCAGGAAAGAAAAAAATTTCACTGAATTGTTTAGTTTTCAAGCGAAAAAGACAACGTTT
>CAKNWW010287602.1:0-11384 GCA_932074435.1 Andricus kollari | reverse complement strand
AGGAGGAGCTACTTTCTTTTTTAGCTTTCTTCTTCTCGGGTGGTTTAGCTTGTGATGACAATTTGCGTGGAGGGTTGGCGAGTACTGTTTTATTTATTTTCGAATCTGCAGCAGTACTTGCGTTAGAAGATGGGTCAGAGAGTGACAGAGCTCTTTTTGGAGAAATAATAGGTGGAGTTGCATTCAAAGCTTGCGTTGAAAGATCGGGTGAAGCAGCGATTTCCTTGGTAGCGATATCTATAGGCGGTTGAGAATTGCTGTTATGTTTTTGGCTCAGAGGCATATCTGTGTGTAAACACAGTCTGTCTGAGGATGGGGTGAAGGGGGATTCTTCGGGCACTGTTTAGCTATATGCCCGGTTTGATGACAAACAAAGCAGCTAGTAGAGTCGGTGCTTAAGTATATCCAGTAGTTGCTGCTATTGAAATTTATTTGTAATGATTCGGGAAGAAACTGAACGGAAGTCTGGTAGGACAAATGAAATTTTTGTGACATGGAAATTATGGCGCCTGCCAGTTCGGATACCTAGACATTAGAATAAATGAAAATTAGGGAAATTCGGCAACTTGATTTCCGGTCAAATGAAACTTAGGTTATATGGAATTTGGGATATATTCATGCGCCTCGTTTTGCTGGAGAGAATTCTTTCAAAATGGTTCAGAAACCACCAGAAAGAATTTTATAGTTTGCGAAAATTTAAAAAAGAGTTCAGATCCCACTTCGGCGACGATGACTTTGAGAGAAGAGTCAAAGAACAAATTCAGTCTAGAACACAAGGTAAAGATGAGTATCGATTACTATCTAACCAATGTTCAAAGCCTAATAAATTTGCTAGAAGACGAAATTCGGCCTGATTGCCACAAAGTCATACGTCGTTCCAATTACAGATCGTTCCGTGAACTATCTTTTACAGGGAGAAGCTGGGAGAAAGAGTGGAATGTCTGTATTAGAGAATATAAGACCCCAACTCCTCCCGAAAATTCTTTCTTGAAGGAATTCGTATATAGACCACGGTCAACGCAAAAGACGTATAAGCAATCGCCAACGTCAGCGCTGAAAGAGGAGGTAGAAAAAATCTCCTCGATCAACACTGGACAGAAACAGGGCGCAAATAGCCAGGGCAATAAGTCGAAACACCAAGATAATAGACAAAACACAGCCCGTGTCGGTTCTAAGAAGGGGGGAGGTCAGCAGAAAGTTCAGGCTTCTGCTGATATCAGTAAGAACGAACCGCAGGTTAGAAACCTCAACTAGGTGAGTTGCTTTAATTGTAAACAGGCAGGCCACTTTCAAAAAGGTTGTGCCTCGTCCAGAAAGTTGGTTTGCTATACATGCAAAACCGAGGGCTTCACGATAAGGATATGCCCTAATTGTTCGGGAAACGAGGCGAAGAAGCAGTGAGCTCGGTCTGTACTGCCTCTCCGCCGCTCGAGACCGCAAAAATAGATCAAAATTCAACTTCGGCAAACTCGAGCCCCGATAAAATAGAGTCGGTACAAGCATTAGTAGATATGGAGACTTACAAAGGCGTTACTGTACCGCCCGAGATCGAGTTAGACTTGCCCATTATGGCAATAGGAAATTCGAATATTTAAAATGCAATGACAATAGCCTGCATTGCCTATTCGAGATTTAAGACAGGTAGTCATACAAAAAGGATGATAGACCCTACCGAACTTACAGAATGTAATAAACAGACAGATCCTCTTGACGGATATTTCTCGGGCAGAGAAAGCTTATTTAGCTCAATTCAGCGGGAAGAAGTGATCGTTGAGGCTTCGATGCATACAGAACCGAAAATAGACATTTTCGCCCCAAAATATGAGACCAAGTATAACGCGCCGTGGTTCCATGCCGAAGATCTTGATAAAATTATCGCGATCAAAAAGAGTTTGCCAGAAATATATTTGATTAGTGGTATAGTGGAATCGACAGAAATAGCCAATAGGGTACATGTTATGGCTTCTATCAATTCCTTCTCATTAGACACACTAATAGATAACGGATCTTCTCGCGTTTTGTTAAGAAAATCAGCTCGGCATAAAATTGCTAGGACTTCAGGAAGGAAACTTGATTGTAATAGGAAATCCCGTATGATAATGGCTAATGGTTCCGTCGATGCGATTATCGGAAAGGTCAATCTACCAACAATGATTGATGGAGTTACGCGGACGTGTGAGTTTAGAATAGCAAACAACCTGGACACATAATTGATATTAGGTCTGGATGGTTAGGGAAAATTTGATATGGCATTTGTCTTACGGTCGCGTACAGTTGTCATGCCAGATTCGGAAGGGAAACGTTATCCTTCAAAACAATGGCTAGTGGAAGAGGAAAAGTGTAGCAGTATAGCAGCCCTACATGAAGGGGAAGAGGAAACTTTGAAGGAATTTTTGAAAATAAAGTTCCTTCGAAAATCGCAGGGTCCACTAGGCGCGACCCACCTCATCACCCACTCCATTGATGTGCAGGGGCATAGCCCAATTAAGGAAAGGTATCGGATAGTGTCCCCTAAAGTACAGGCAATCATGTACGAAGAGGTTGATAGGTTGTTGGCGGAAGGTATCATAGCGGAATCTTACAGCGAATGACCCGCACCCATCGTGATGGCTCGTAAGCCTAGTAGGAAATATCGTTAATGTTTAGATTTTCGGAAACTGAACGCTATTTCCAAGAAGAATGCTTACCCTCTCCCATATATGACAGACATTTTGCGACAACTAAAGTCCGCGCGCTTTATACTGCGGTTACGGTACCGAGAAGAAGGCTTTATGAATTTAAAAAGGATGCCCTTTGGGCTCACTGAGGCCCCTGCGACGTTTCAGAGGCTTATAGATAGGGTGATAGCCCCATAGATGAAACCCAATGTCTTCAGTTACCTGGATGACATAATTATTCTGACCGCAACGTTTGATGAGCATCTGCATTGGTTACGAAAGGTACTCAACCGCGTGAAGGAGGCAGACCTGAAGATAAATCAGGATAAACGTGAGTTTTGTTGTTCTGAGGGTCAATATCTCGGATTTGTCGTCAACAAAGATGGTCTCAAAGTAGACTCTGACCAGGTCGCTTCCATAGTCTCATACCCGGCCCGTCGATTCATGGGGATGACCTCTTGGTATAGGCGGTTTATACCGGATTTTGCGACATTAGCCGAACCCCTAACCCGACTTTTCTGAACGAAAATGAAGTGGCATTGGGGAGAGGAACAACACGAGGCTTTTGACAATTTAAAGGGAGCCCTGATAAGCGCCCTCATACTCGCGTATCCCCTGTTTAAATAAGTAGAGGAGAGCCCGTTTAATCTTCGCACCGATGCTAGTGCTTCTGAGCTGGGAGTGGTTCTTACCCAAAAGCAGGATGGTGAAGAAAGGTTCATCGCGTATGCGAGCAGGACCTTGACGTTACGGAACGGGAATGTTTCGCGGTAGTCTGGGGAGTCAGAAAATTTCGCGAGTACCTGGAACGATTCCATTTCGTGGTCATCACTGACCATAGCAGCCTTCGTTAGCTTAACAACTGTGCAATCCGACCCGAAGACTCGCTAGATGGGGCTTAGAAATTCAGGGTTACGAAATTGATATAGTTCACCGAAAGGGTGCTTGCACCATGTCCCAGATGCGTTTTCTAGAATGAAAGAAGAAGATGAGGCACCAGTAGCTAGAATAGGCGTTACGGAAGACTCGTGGTATTTGCGCCGCTTAAGATTGGTAGAGGAAAGACCCAAGAGTTTCCCTGATTGGAAGATAGAAAACGGGATGCTTTATCATCATGAGCTGAACCCAGTAATAGACGGATTGATGTCAGATTTAGAGGCCTGGACATTGGTCCTGCCAAAAGAATTAAGACTGAACGCGTTGGAGGACGCCCACTTGGAGCCCCAATCCGGACATTTAGGTAACGAAAAGACCTACCATGGGTGGCGCTTAGGTATTATTGGTCCGGGATGTTCCGCGATGTGGTGGACTACGTTAAGGCGCTTTCTCAGGCTTAAATTTTAACCCATGTATTACAAATAACATGTTTCCTCCTACACGGATGAATTGTTCGACGTAATATTTGAACCAAATAATCTCAATGGCATAATACATAAAAAGAAGGCCTTCGTTTGTTGAAAAATGGTCTTGTTTCTGTTATTTTTGAATCAATCGTAACTTTGCTTCATTTATGCTTCTGGAAACGAGCAATCCGCTACCGGGAAAATATCCACGATGAACCGAAAACAGGCGCTCCCAATTTGAAGAGCACAGCTAGATACTGGAGCTTGACATTTTTTCGATGATTCTTGAGCCCCGGGGAGTAGCTCGTAACTCTTCCGACCTTCCTATTGTTAGAGCGTTATAAAATTCGAGACGGTTGAACGAAATTGATAATTATTAAAATATTAAGAAATTGAATTCCAATATGCTGCCCAGCAAACACGTTCTGTAAATGTTACATAACAAAAAGAGAATATTTATACATAACATTGTTACAATCGTGTGCCATACCAATTACACAACATAAAGGTCACACTGTTCTGTAATTCTGTTACTGTAAGGCTATGTAACAGTTCTGATATTCTGTAATGTAACTAATATAGAACAGAGTGATATAACTGTTATGTCTCTAGAATGTCACATGTGGCCAAGAAAGGAAGGTAAAGGTCACACGGTTCTGTAACGCTGTTACTGTAAGGATATGTAACAGTTCTGGAATTCTCTAATGTAACTAATATAGAATAGAGTGATATAACTGTTATGTCTCTAGAATGTCACACGTGTGCCAAGAAAGGAACATAAAGGTCGCACTGTTATGTAACGATCTTAGACAAGAGTTGTGTCGACGGTCAGGCCAAACGAGAAGAAAATATTTTATTTTATAACTTTTTTAAGGTTATAGCCGGGTAAACATGCAAAAAATGTCCCTGAAGGGAATCAAATGTGTTTTTACCACAGAATAGTGACCCAAAATAGTAACCCACAGATAACGTCCTGTCACTTTCGATTTTTTCCATTAGTATACTGTAAGTCACAACACGAGTTAAAGTTAAGATACAAAATCTGAGAAATTCTCGGCGATCACCGCTTTCGTGGTCGACAGCAGTAATCGCCGACTGAAAATTGAAGTTTCAGACTTGGACATTTTAAAATGTTTCTCAGGAACCCGTGGAGATTTTTCAATTTTTATTGGCCTTAATTATAGGTAAGACCTTCAGACCTAGGTCCTGTCACAAGTTGAATTAGAGGTACAAAATGCGAGAAATTCTTGCAGTTGTTTTTAAGTTCTCAAGTGGTATATTCTCTGCAAAATGTCAAAAATATAGTTATTAGGGCTTATTCGACGCGTAATTTAATAAGCTTTTTAAGGGGGTTTTAAAATAATTTCTCGCTCATTTTTGGGAACGAGTAATCACGTTTCAACGTCAGCAGTGATTTTTAATAATACTTTCGCTGATCGTACTGACAATTTCCGACGGTAGTGTACTATTTAGCTTATGGTCAATATTTGTCGAGAATCATCAGACCGGCAGAAATTTTGAGTTTATTCTCAAAAACAAAATGTGTGATTGTGATAAATGAGGACATTGACGAGGATTAAGTTTTCAATCAATATGAGACTAAATCAGATGTATAAATAAAACTTCCAACAAATTTCAAAAATAATAGTACCACAAATAATCATATTATATTTTCTGTTACAATGTATATATACATTATGTATATATAATGTATCTAATAAGGTCTGAATAAACCTATATAATTGTATTATATGAATACATTCAGGTATCAATAGGCCTCAGGAGTTGGAATATGTCAAAATTACAGTTTTTAATTTTTTACACTTAGATCCCCTCAAAATCTGAAAAAATTGACAATAATTGCTCTTCGAGTGACTATTATGTGGTTAAAAACTAAGTTAGTACTTGAGTTTCATCACGCGAAAAAAAAATTTGAAATTCTTTTTTGAGTTTGAATTTCCAGCCAAAAATTTTTCAACCAAACTACGCACGTTGGAAATGGTCGAAAGAAGCACTGTGAATATTTTCAGAGTTTTTCTAACGATAGAAACAGAGAAAAAAAAATAAAATGGACCTTACCCCCTCTAACTCATCCAATATGGCGGCTAACGGTTTTGAAATTATGGAAAAAAATTTTGTTGATTGTATGCTTTCAAATGGCTGACTCAACATTGGATTCCCTTTGGGGTCATTTTTTGCATGGTTACCCGGCTATAACCTTTGCACCTTAAAATTTTTTAAACCCGTCTTCTCATAATATGCCTCAACTAAAAAAATAATGAATATATTTCTGAGATGACCCTGGCTTTTTCAGTAAAAAAGCATGGCCGAGATTTTGTCACGAATGTTCCAGCGGTTACATAGCCCAATTGGCTAAGGAATCAGGTAGCTACATACGTGTTAGGTAGTTTAGGTACACTGTAAAAAATGTGGTTGAAAATTGCAAGTAGGCTTGTAAACGTTTTACTATGATTCATGCGTTAATTCTACAAGTTTATTGTGAACTTGCAACGATTAACAGTGCAATTTCACAATATTTGTATCAATTTTACCGTAAAAGTGTAATATTACCACAGGAATCAGTGGACATAAAAATACCAGTGATTAACGTGGTAAATTTCAACCATATTGTAATCGATATTATCATGCGATTTTACCAGGTTTCTTTAAAATAACAAAATGTACTGTAATCCAATTTACATGGAAAGTGTAAAAAAGCAGACCGATGGAAATTTTACCAGAATTTGTTAATTCCACTGTTAACCGCTGATGACGCTGCAGAGGAAAATAAATTGCTGACGGGCGGGTGTTACAGGACAACAACGCGTTAGCGTGTTTTATGTATAGAATGTAATATATTTAAGTTCTTAATCCGTTTCCTCAATACATGAAGTTAGGATAAATTCATATTGCTATGAGTATACATGTTCTGATGCGCGGAGTTATAGCCATGAGTTATAATATTATATCAATTTTGAGGTTATGCCATTTTACATTGACAGTTGAATTTTACAAGAGGAACATAATATGATGTTGCGGGACTTTTCCTGTCTGCATGTGATTTTAAAGCATCACATTAATTTTCAACTATTGCTGTAAAATTACCACGTTAATCACTGGTATTTTTGTGTCCACTGATTAATGCGGTAATTTTCAACCAATTTTTTTTACAGTGTAGGGAATCCCCAGGGAGTGCGATTTTTTAACGGGCTTAAGCGTGCGATTATATGTGTAGGGGACCGTGCGTGAAATTGAATTATTCAAAATATAAACTTAGTGCAGCAATAATTAAAAAAAAATAATTTTTGTCACGTATCGTTGTAACACTGTTACGTAATTGTTACAATAAATGCCAAAACGTTGTAACACCGTCATGTAATTGTTACGGATCTATTACAGAACAAATTTACATCGTAACACTGTTAGATATGTGTTACGGCACTATTACAGAACAATTTCACTCTGTAAACCTGTTCCTAAATTGTTCTAAAAATATTTTTTGTCATATAATGCTGTTGCAGAATTGTTACAGAACAAATTTACATCGTAACATTGTTACATATGTGTTACAGCACTATTATAGAACATGGTTACTCTGTTACCCTGTTTATAAATTATTCTATGAGTATTTTTGTTACATATAACGCTTTTCCAGAATTGTTACAGATCTCTGAATGAACATGGTTCTGTAACAGTGTTACAGAACTGCTACGTCCATTTGGGTTCGACATTACTTAAACCATGGTCTAAGTATGTTCTAATCCTGTTACAGAACCTATTCTTTTGTGTTCTAGAACTGTTACATCACAGTTATATCACAGTGTCCGCTGGTTGCATTAGATTCCTTACATAATGACAAGAGGATTAAAAAAAAGAGAGAACAAAATCGGTTAACCCGTTCAATTTCTGTTGTGAGTTTTAGTAAATTTGCATTTTATTTACCATTACCTTCAATATTCAGAATATTGACCCATTTTCCTAATCCTTTACACAAATTTTTTTTTCTGAAAATTAACGTCGAAGTATCCAAAAAATATAAATAATTTACAGGATATCGAATCTAATTGTTTTAAACAAATAATAATAACCAAATGTCAAGATACTGGAAATTTTGCTTGCAAAGTATATTGTTAAGTTGAAATTGGTTGATTTTAGCAACAGGATCATGTTTCATCATGAAAATTTGTTCAATGGTATATTTTGTTTATTTTATAAACCAATTTTATAAACAAATGCACAGTTCCGTCATTTATATGCAGAAAGTAATCTTTTTTTTTTCGTATCGTCTCCGAATTACATAAGTGGTGATTTTTAGTGAGGAAGACTTGTCAATCCATATTATTTTTGTATTCCGAGAGCCTGGGCACAAACGTCAACAGTGCCCTGAAGTGAACTCCGGCAGCATTTTCTGTTACGGTTGTGGCCATAGGGGGTTTCCCAACGCGCCATGCCCGAATCGCAGCCGCCTCTGGCGTACCGACCTGGCGTTGGTTGATGGGGCTGATCAGCGCCCGGGACGGGAGGTTCTCAATGATCCGCAGGCGATCGAGGATGAGGTTCACCGGATCCACCTGGCGCAGCGTTGTAATGACTAGCTGTAGCCAGGAGAAGGGGGAAGGTCCACGCGAGGGAAAAGTTATAATATATTTCTTTTTCTTATTACTTTGTATCGCCTAACTTTTTTTTTAGAAATAAATTTGTTCACGGACTTTTAAATTATTTGTTTGAGCGGAGACAGATGGGGAAAGCCCAACTAGGGCGTCACTCCGTGAAATTATGTGATTTGCTTTCTCAAGATGATGACGCGTTGGCTTTGTCACTAGTAATTCGCTCATCTCGTGAAAGAATTTATTTCTTTTTGTTTTCGTGCAATATATATCGTGACTAGGACAGCTGGTATATTGCTGAGCAGCGGTAGGTCGGTTCTTCCCGTCTCATATCGTTTGTTGATCACACCCTATTCCTTTGGTTAACCTTGTCTTATTTAGTCATTAGTGCGTGCCGTCGGTGCATATAATCCTTTATATTCATCCGTAACGCCCTACGAGACTTCGCAAAACGACAGACTAAGAGGGGTTTGAGCGCGAATGTCCCAGAAGAGAAGAGATGGATAAGTTTATTAAAATTAAAATTTTGTTGTGTTCCTCTCCCATCGTTCCCCTACACCCTAGCCATAAATTCTTGGAAAGGGTTTATCGTTAAGAAGTCGAAGAGCAGAGTGCCACAAGAAACCAATCAGGAAACTTGTACATATCCCTCGCGCGAAGCTCTTCGGTTTCTCCTCCCAAGTCTGACTTCCTGATGACATCTCCTCAGTAGACAACCCATGTGATAATTAAATTTACCGGGTAAATACCGAAACGGTTAAAACCGGCTTATTGCCGGAAGAGCACTTGGAGGAGTGGATAATCGTTGGATGGACCTAGTGAGGGGGGGGGGGGGGGTCGATGGTTAGCGTTTATCGTCAACCAAGGTTAAGAAAAGAATCTGCCAGGATTTAAACGACCCCTAGCACCCGGCTAAGGTGGGGGAGTAGTGACAGGGTAAAAATTACCTGTCACATGTTGAAAAGTTCAACATAACCTCTCCCACCGGCACCAGAAAAACATTCATCCTTTCCTTTCGCTTGGGAGATCGGAACGAGAATTACACTCCACAAGGGCACTTTCGGCACGACACGGATTCATTTTTCTTATGCGTTTCTTTTTGTTTTCACTTATTTATTTATTCTTCGGTATCGAGAACATCGGACGAAAGCGATATTCACAGCTGAGTATCCATAACAACAAGATGGAAGTCGGAATATACTGGTTAGTCCTAAACGAAAAAGGGAAAGAGAGGAAGAAGTTGCGCCAATAAACAGTCCTTTTCTGGCCCACCGCCACAACGACTCATGGCAAGACTGAAAAAGAGGGAGGTAGCACGCAAACAACCTGTCCTTTTCTGGTCCGCCGATTTAGCGATACGGCAAGACAGAAAAAGAGCGGAATGGCGCACAAGCAACCATCCTCCTCTATCTAATGTTCGACAGGAAAGGCACCACCACTGCGTCCCTTTTATTGATCTCAAAGTCCATATTGGAAGCCCCGGAAATGGCAGAGGGCGCACAAATCTGGTGAAACCAATCCAAAACTTCAAAATCTTCTTACTACCGTTTATATTTGAGGATTCTGAGTGGAAATTGTAAATTAAGAAAAAGGATTTCACTCAGAATCGTAAGGATTTAACATTAACGAAGTTGTCTTCTGTTTTGGTGATAGAATTTCATTACCCCTTCCAGTAAAATAGCTGCCATGGATGACCCAGGAGGCTGCGAATGGCGGATGGCGTCGGGACACGAGGATACGACGCTCCGATTGGACAATGCGAACCAAGACACCAAGCGAACATGGTGACTCTGCGTTGCGCGTCGCATCAATCTCGCTCCGATCTCGCTACAATATTGACGCGACGATTTTAGAAATAAAATATTTTAAAGGAAAGGAGATCAAATAAATCAAAAGAATGTCCAAAGAAATGAAAAGAACATTGAAGAAAATTCGACACGAAGTGGTAAGCCTAATTTTTACTTCCTGGCGGAGAGTTTTGGCGGATTAGTGTTAAATGCGAATGGAAGTTTTGAGATACCGCTAAAATGCTCATCCCGCTCTCTAAGTGCCGAGAAAAGTGCGGTTTATCCTGTCTCCGCGTGGTTTAAGGTCTTTTAGCTTCGGTAATTCAATTTTTAGCATTATATCGGTAATTTTAATTTTTTTTCTTGATTTTCTCCGTTTTGTCAGCTGAAAACCGAGAAGCTGAACTTCTCGATTTTCACGCCGCAAAGTTAGTTCTGTCGCGAGTGCTCTAATTTGAAAAGTTAGGATTTTTTTGTTTTACCGGTAAAAATAGACTACTGTGAATTGCTCGAGTCGTACCTCGTGGTCGATGCTAGCTTGTCAAATTTAAAGATTTTGGGAACCGACCACGAATTCCGTTTATGATAGCAAGATTGGGAATTTATTTTATAGTAGCATTTTAGGTTATAGCAAGATTTCAGCCACGTGGCTTCGTTAAGTTATTTATTTTAAGATGGCGTCGGAACGCCGGATAATTTAGGTTAGTCTTTGTAACTCACAACTCGCTCTTTCGCTTTATCCAGCATACTTTTAATTTTAATTGGCCAAATAATCGGGATATACATACGTATGTATGTATGTATGTTTATTGCATTTACGAATACAAACTTCTGTGACAAGGAAGAGCCAATATTAACTAAGTAAAAGCAATACAACTATATAAAACTAGGAGTTAAAAGTGTATATACAGAGATTCAGTTCTTACTGGTTACGCTCTACAGATGTTAGTGATCATTCAAATAATGAGAACGCCCTAATTTTCAAAAACG
>CAKNWW010287577.1:0-12826 GCA_932074435.1 Andricus kollari | reverse complement strand
GAATGCACCACAGTCATTCGGCGATTGAAAGGGTAGTTCTACCACGACATAGAGGGGGTAGGGGCATTGTAGATGTCAGGAAACTGTGTGAATCACAAGTTACACAGTTGCGAGACTATTTTAACAGCAAGCGAGATGTGACGCTTTACAACACCATGTGTAAAGCTGATCTTAACTACACGCCCTTGAATTTGTCCTCAGAGGAGGCCTTGAGTACCAGAGCAGAAACCATAGAGGAATTAGAAACGCACTGGAGACAGAAAGCCATCCACGGCGATCACCCCAAAACGTTAGACCAACATGAAGTGGATAGTGAGGCATCCAATATTTGGCTGAGAAAGGGCGTCCTGTATCCAGAAACGGAAGGATTCGTTATTGCGATACAGGACAGGGTTGTCAGCACCAGAAATTATCGAAAACACGTGCTACATCAAGACGTGGTTGACCGGTGCCGATTATGTGGAGATACCAACGAATCCATCGAGCATATCATTGATGGTTGTCGCGTAATGGCTCAAAGAGAATATACGCACATGCATAATGATATGGCGGGCATTATACATCAACAGCTTGCCCTAAACCTAGGACTCTTAACAGAATGGATGCCTGTCTATAGATACATCCCAATGCCCGTTTTAGAAAACGAAGATTACATCTTATATTGGGATGTTACTATCGAGACGGATCATTACATCAGAGCCAATCGGCCGGACATCGTCATGCGAGAAAAAAAAGGTGGAAGAGTCTACATCATCGACATTGCTTGTCCACTTAACCGAAACTTGCAGGCAACCTACACAATCAAGATCCACAAGTATAGCGAGCTAAGACATGAAGTAAATACAATATAGAGGAATGTGAAACATGCATCTATTCATCCTATTGTGATTTCGGCTACAGGCAATGTGCACGGAAGATGCACTGAACATCTTGAACTTTTAGGAGTCAGTAGGGTACTGGCAGCAGCTCAGAAGGCAGTTTTACTAAACACATGTCGCATTGTAAGAAACTTTCTGGACCATCAGGAAGCAAGCGACTAAAAACCTATAAAGTGATACATGGTAGCTCTAAGAAAGCATCCAGAGGCGACTGTCGTCACCTCCAACATTCACGGCCGCTGTGTAAGCATAACAGTGGTAGAAGACGAACTGCAAACTACACCATGCTCCTAATTTTGTACCTACAAGATCATCGCAAATGGGTTCATACATCGTATTAAATAAAATAATTATATCATCATCTCATCAGTCACTTGACTTAGTCCGTGGCTATGATGGAAAACCGGGTTCTTCTTAACCCGAGAACAAGTTTGAAAAAAAATAAAATATTCTTAAAAGTATAATTTTACGACGAAAAAAATAACTCGAGACATGATCACCATTAAATAAATGTTTGCTTGTCATTCTAAGTAAAGTATGGGACAAAAGCCAGTTATAACCTTTTGCTCCCTGAAAATTCTGTGCAGCGTATATCTATCTGCAATTGTTCTTTAACGGACATCTTGTTTATCGACAGGTACCAAGGGCGCAACAATTCAAAACAGGCATTGATCAATAATATTAGAGATCATATTGATTGAGTTGATTTCAAATTTTATTTTTTATTCTAAATTGAGAAACATTAAAATTAAATTTAACAAGCAAATAAAGCACAAAAACGTGTAGAAAAGGGTTTCTAAACAATTAAAACTTCTATTGATTTCATATCTTGCCTCAAAATTGTTTTATACTCAAAGTAAATTTTCGACTACAAAGGAAATCAAGAAAAAAAATTAACATAGTTTGAATAAAAATAATTAATAACTTTATTCTTGATTTTTTGAATCGAAAAATTAACTTGGAGGAAACCAATGTTTTTAGAGAAGAAGCGAAATCAATAGAAGCTGCTATCATTCAGAAATCATTCATTGAATTCCAAAATTTGGCTCCATGGAAACGCAACTTGAGTTAAGAATGTTTTCTTTAATTTTCAGTTCATTTATAGTTAAAGATAAATCTTGATAAATTATACTTCATTTCTAATTATTTTTCATTTGTGGTTTTATTCTGTGCTTTGTTTAAAACTTTAGTTTTAATGAAGGTATATAACATTTTTAATTCAGTATTGCCTTAAAATAAGATTTAATTATGAATAAAAAAAACTTTTCCTTTCTAAAAAAAAACACACTATATAATTCAGGACATATTGAAATGTGGAAATAAACTAGAAAAATATGCAGGATTGCATTTGTATAAAAAAGTAAAAAAATATTGAAATCAGGGACTAAGAGTAAATGAAAGGGCTGCGCGTACCGAAAACATCCAGCTATACGTACCGAAATTTCGGTACACATAGCCCCTTTTCCAGCTTCCCCTATTCGTACCGAAAAAATTCCTGAAGCCACGAGAAGCGAATCCTCAGGTTTAACTCCCCTCAAGATCAGAAAATATTTTGAAATCTGAATAATAGCTACTTTTTAGGAATTTAGCAATTTCTCACTAATGCCAAATCATATGTTACGCCTGTTTGAAACATAACTAAATATTATTGTTTAATTATAAGACAATAAAACAGTAATTTATTTATTAATATCTAATATATTAATAAATTTGTAAATTTTTGAATAATCAATATTTAATTACAATAAAAATTGAATATAAATTTCTTCATATTGATATAAATATTAAATAATGTAAAATGAGTTATATTCAGAAATTCAAATGAAATTAAGTAAATCTTAAATATTGAACTATACTGATGGGTAGAGAGTGGATTAGAGCTACTGTGAAGTTAGCTGTCGAGCGCCGTTCGGCTCTCATACACGGAGAACCCCTGCTAGACCATCATCTGTTCTTGATAATTTCAAATTGAAAGCGTTTGAATAAGAAGAAAAATGTATGAAATGATTGGTAATTTTAAACGTTCAAATTCAAAATATTTTAGACAGGCAAATTTTTGAAAAAGCACAGTCTTTCAAATGAAAGGAAAAGGAATTTAACGTGTATCACTTCTAAATAAAAGCGTTTGAAATTGGAGGATTTTAGAATAAAAAAAAATTTAAGCAAAAGCTTTCAAAATTCAAAACCTTCAAAACAAAATTTTTAAAGTTAGACAATTTCATTAGGAAGGGGTTGAAATTGTAAACTAAATTGAATATTTCCAAGGGAAAGTTTCTAAAATTATAGGAATCTTAATTTTTAATAAATTAAAATAATTATGATTTAACGTACAAATTTATTAGACAAACTTTTCTAAAATCAACAAATAAATTCACTTTTATTTTCACCGCCCAAAATCGAAACATTTTCAATTGTGAACCTTTAAAAATTAATTATTCTAAAAAACAATTTTCAAACTAAAAAGTAATTTTTAATGGGAAATATTGAAAATAAAGAATTGTATACTTCATAAACTTGAAACTTAAACAAATCTGAACTCCATGTAAGACTAAAAAAAATCTTGTTCTTTGAAATCGTAGTGTCGAAATGAAAGAATTGATAGTTGCACACTCTTCAGTTTACAGGACTTGTAATTAAACGATTTTGAAGTAAATGCCTCCAGAATATATTCAAAACAATGAAAAATTAAGACCATAATTTCTCAAATGCAAGCCTTAAAAATGAACAAATTTTATAACCAGGCACTGAATATTACAGTTTGTTAAAATTGTTTCAGAATGTTTGATATTTCAAACTCAGTTAGAAAAAAACAAACAATTTTTCTTTTGAACAATTAAATATTTTGCAATTAAAATTGACAACAGGTACGACGTCGCATGGAAACTCGTGTGTGAACAATACCAAAAAACGGCTTCTAGTACAACAGCATACACTATCACTACTCAGACTGCCGTCTTTGCAAAATAAATCGCACGCTGGGCTTCGCACTTTAATCGACGAGGCACGCCGCCACTTTGAGGCTCAAAAAGCTCTCAAAGAGCCATTGGATACATGGGACACAATTCTCATTCAGATTCTCACGGAGAAGCTCGATAAGATCTCCGTTCGAGAGTGGGTGACGCGAAATGATAATGCCCGGGTTCCCTCTCCGAAGGATCTTCTAGACTTCCTCTCACACAGGTGGGGGGCACATGAAGCAATTTATAGGACGGATTCAAGCATTCAGTCAAAATCGAATCTATCCTCATCCAGTACGGAAATAAAGGTAAAACATTCAACAAATCTAACAGATTTTTCGCAAGCGAGTCACAAGAAAACGTTGCACAATCGAACGGATGCTACAATTGCGAAAAATCACATCCTGTATACGCATACACGCAGTTCAGAGGGCTTAGTGTGAAAGAGCGGATTTAACAAGTACAAGCAATGACGATTTGTCTCAATTTTTTAAAGAAGACTCATCCAGGCAACGAATATAAGGTTTCGTGTAGAGTTTGCCTTTAAGCACACAACACACTACTGCATTCAGACAGTGGCAAATACAACTGCCGTCACAGCGCTGACATCACAGTCAGGCTACGAAGCGCTTTTGAGATCAGTTATAATCAACGTCGTGTATGAACGCGGCATATCGCACACGTGTCACGCATTGTTGGACAGCGGTTCGACCTCAAACTTCATGACAACAAGTTTGAGTCATGATCTTTAATTAAGAATTCATGAGCAAGAAATCGAGATCGGCGGAATAGGTCATGATCATTCGTGCAGACTACATCGAGGAAGTGTTAAACTTGCGCGCTCAAGTCTCTTCAGCACTACAGAATGTACGATTCAATCTTCGGAAGTGGTGTTCCAACAACGCGGAAGTGATCTTAAATCAACGTCCAGATTCTGTAAACAAAACAGAGATAGTTGACTTTGGAAGACCAAAAGAATCAAAAACACTGAGAATCAGATGGCATCCGCCAGCTGATATATTGCAATATAATATAAACATCAATGTCAAATCAAGCAGAATTTCAAAAAGATCTATTCTTTCAGAAACAGCTTAAATCTTCGATCCTCTAGGTTTGCTCGCACCAGCCGTTGTCTCAGCCTGAATTGTCCTGAAGGAACTTTGGCAGCTAAAGCTGAACTGGGATGAAGCAGTTCCAATCCACATGTACAATCAGTGGGAACGTTATCGAGAAGCCTTTCGTGATCTCACCAACATCAGGATACCCAGGCGAGTCATCAATGGCGACTACACGGACCTTCAACTTCATGGCTTATCCAATGCATCAGAAAAAGGCGTACGGTGCTTGCATCTACATCCGAGCTACTAATCATTCAGAAGAGAGCTCGGTTAGACTGCTGTGTGCAAAGTACGTGTAGCACCTTTGAAGCAAAGAATTCTTCCTATGCCTTGAGCTCTGAGCGGCAGTATTGCTAGCAGAACTTTCCAAGAAGGTCGCAAAATCACTGAAGATCAGTATGCCATCGTGTTTCTGGACAGATCGCGAACTCGTTCTAGGATATTTAGCTGACAAATCAAGACGTTATATTACATTCATTGGCAACCGAGACAGCCAAATTCAGCAACTGACAGATGTCAGTCAATCGAGACACGTGCCTGGTAGCAGCAATCCAGCAGAAGGTGTCTCACGAGGTGTTTCACCAGCGGAACTCATTGAGAATGAGCTATGATGTACTGGACTCTCATGGCTCAAACTTAATTAAAAACTGCTGGCCTAAAAAGACAGGCACCGAACGAGGTACCAGAATGAAGAAAATCAGCCATGTGTCATCTCAGTATAGCAAAATGGCCCATGATTGATCGTATTTCCAATCTCTATGATTTATTGCGAGAAACTAGTTTTTGCTTCAGGTTATACGAAACTATCCGAGGAGAAACTACAAAAGTGCACAACGAGACCATCACCATGGACGAGATGCAGCTCGCTTCAAGGATCTTAGTTGGCATCATCCAATATTAGGAGACGGCACCAGAGTTAGCTTGCTTGAAAAAGGGACGTTCTCTCAATTACAAGAATCAACTGCTAGCTTTAAATCCGTTCAACGATCCAGAAGAACTGCTACGTCTTGGAGGTCGCCTCAGCAATTCAGATGGACCAGAGGATCAAAGGTTCCCTCTGATTCTAGCTCTACATCACAAGTTACCCATGCTCATTATCATCGCAGTACATGGGCGATTACTCCACGCTGGATGACAGTCAGTCATGGCGAATCTTCGGTTGAGATTCTGGGTTTGTAGAGGACGCCATGCACTTAAAAACGTAATCGGCCACAGCATGGAATGCGCTCGTATCAAACCTATCTCAATCACTCCTCAGATAGTCATCTACCAGCCGACAGGATAAAAGGAATGTCAACCTTTTTGCAACACAGGAACCGATTACGCCGAGCCAATTTACATCAAGGCAGGAACCAGGCACAGTCAAACCAAATTGAATAGTTACGTAGCTCTCTTTGTTTGTCTCAGCACAAAGGCCATTCACATATAGATTGTAACCGATCTAACTACATCAGCTTTTCTCAGCGCCCTGAGAAGGTTCATATCACGCCGTGGCACAGTAGTCAATTTATACTGAGACAATGGTACCAACTTCATCGGAGCTGCCAGACAACTACAAGAAGCCACTCAGCAATTCAATCGGCCGAGCTGAAGGGTGCTCTCTGCAACGAAGGCATCAAGTGGCACCTCATTCCTTCAAGTTCACCGCACTTCGGCGGCCTCTGGGAGGCAGGTGTATCTTCGGTGAACAATCATTACAAGAGGATTCTGGGAGAAACATTTTTAACATTCTACGTACATTCCGATAGAAGCCTATCTCAATTCGAGACCCATTACGTATTTATTAGGTGACCCTGCAGATCCTCTACGACTAATACCAGGACATTTTCTCATCAGAGAAGCATCGATGGCACTACGGGAAACCTATGTAACGAGCATTCCAGATAATGAACTGATCATCTGGGACAGGTTACAATAAATGAAGCAACATTTCTGGAAGCGGTGGTCTGTTGAGTAGCTCAGCAGTCTCCAGCAACGCACGAGGGGGCGACGTAGCTCAGCAGCAAACCGAGAAATCGACGACGTTGTCCTTTAAAAGGTCAATCAACTGCCTCCGCTAGAAAGGGTAGTAGGCAAGGTGCCTGTCCTTGATCCAGGAAGGGACGAAGTTTCCGGGAAGGCCACTATTGCAACAGCAAAGGGAGAAACAACACATGCAATCATAAAATTGTGCCTGCTCCCCAAAAAGAACAAACTTATTAAGGACAATTAAGCTGTTATTAGTGTCATGTGCAATCACTGAACCAAGTTAGAAGTGCAAATAGTTAACCAAAGTTTGTAATTTTTAAATTCAGACTACAGATCCTTAAATTATTTCGAAAGCCTGAATTTGAGTCTTTCAAAGAGGAGAGGGTGTTTGAGCTTCACTCAATTAAAAATATTTTTTCATTCTTAAACGGAGATAGACGAATGTCCGCGTGCACTTTTCTAAGGGTTCCGTTAGTGAGTCAACGTCATTCGCACATCCACTTTGCAGAGTGGGCTCGGTCCCTCTAACAGGCTTCAGTTAGATTTTGATGCTTGAGTAGCCTGCGCGAGTTTTTGACAATTTCAATATTCAACGATAATTTGATACTTCTCATTGTTTTTCTCAACTCAATCATTTTTATATGAAATTAGATTTTTTAATTCTGGACTATTCTGTTTTTTTATACCCCCTTTCACTGTGCACAAATATTTATGTGTGTTTGATTCATAAATCAATCTTATCGTCAGTGACGCGTTTTTTTTTATTCAGTGTAATCAATCATTATGAGAAATTAAGTGAAACAACATTTTCACTTTCTAAACAATGAGTGAAATGCATTTGGAGTCAATCTAAAGAATTAACTGAATATCAAAATTTATCATTTTTATCAAAATTAGCTTAATTATTTCAACATTTAAAACACTTATTTTTACAATCAGCTCATAAAATTTAAATTCTTACAGTCAAGAAATAACCGACGCACTCAACTTAAAAGTTTGTCATAGTGATATGAGTCATATGACTTTTGTGTCTGTCTAAAGTTAGTAGTTTATAAAAATGTATAATTACTACCAACATTTGCATGATTAAAATGGCTTAAGTGTGCCAATATTAAAAAGTTTTAAATTATTATTTAACCCCAAAATAAAATAATGAGTAAACAAAAGCGTCTCTACGAACAAACTTCATGCTGCGAACAGAATGTATAAGGGGAGAACAGAACTAACCTAATGCTGCGAACATAATACATTACAGGCGAACAGAACCAACTTCATGCTGTGAACAGAATCAAACTTCATACTGAAAAAATGCGCGGCACTGGAATCAGCATTGCGGAGGATTATACTAAAAAAGTCCAAACTGAAAGGAAGACTCTGCTTCTATATCTTACAGAGGCTAGAAATTGTGACTTCAAAGCTTCCTTAAGTTATAATGCAATATATGTGGATGGCAAAAAGTTCGACTACAAGGATCTGTCAGCGTTGGAGTCTGTAATCCAGAATGCCAAATTATCTGTGAATAGGGCGGAACCATTTGGAAAAAGGAAAATGGGGGAAGCAAGCAGCATACAGGGAAAGGTAAAGCACAAAACCTCGGAATCTCCACAATTCACTACCAAAGAGCAGGCGGGAAATCTTTTGAAAGGAAATATTCAAAATCGACTATCAAGCAGGGAAACGAAGAACAAAAATTGTAATGGATAAATGAGCGAAATAAATCAGGACGAGTCAACAATTCTAGAAACTTCTTCTTCTGGAACTGTCATGGTTATGTAAGATTTTTAAACTCCGGTAATAATTATAATAAGTTTGATGTTATAGGAATTGTCGAAACTTGGCTCACTAAAATTCCCACAAAATTGTACGCGGAAAATAAATATAAGCATTTCTTCTCTAACGCTTTAAAAGAAAAATCAAAAGGCAGAGCCAGTGACGGCCCAGCCCATTTCATAAATAAACTTTATTATAATAGTGAGCTCATAGATAATTCAGAGTATTGGATTTTGGTTCGAATTTATAGCGCAAATAAAATTAATTTTATTGTAGGAATCTGCTATTTTAACTCGATGGTAGACACAGAAGTAATCCTACAACTTTTCGAAGAAACCTTATGTGCTCTGTCAGAGAAGTTCCCCTGGGATCGGTAGAACTGATCGAGGTAAATGAGTTTTATCTTTTAAGTGGTAGATCGCGGAGTGACAATCCAGCCCACTTTATGTTTGTTAATGCAGGGGGTAAAAGTGTCAATGACTTGATTTGGCGCAATGCTGAGGCATTAGGTATACTTGAAGACTTGGAGGTGGATCAATTCACACACCTCGGATCATTTCCCGGTCTTAGTTTCCTCTTGTTATTCTCCCACCTCAGCTGGTGACTCAAGTGCGCTGAATGTAAACAAAAATAAAAGCATGACGTTCCTGAAATGGACATACGACAAACGGGAGATCTTCTCGAGCGAATTGTACTTGTCTCGCAGACTTAAGGTTAATTTTGAAAAATTAGACATAGATTACCTTATTTCCAACCTTACCGAGGCTATTATCGACAGCGCCAAAAAAGCAGATATGTGTTCAGTGAGAAAAAATGTTACTGAGAAATTTTACCGTGACAAACCTTGGTTTGATTCTGACTGCCGACAAAGCAAATCATATCTCTCTAATGCGTTGAAAGAAGCCAGCAGGGCTAATTTCTCGGATGAGGCTAAGTTGGTTTATGTCAAAGCTAAAAAATCGTACCCACCACTGATAGCTAAGAAAAAAGCGAGTTTTAAATCCAATATTCTGATGAGCCTTGAGAGCTTCAAAGATTACAAAACATTCTGGGATACTGTTAATAGATTCAGAGGTTTAAAAGTAAAATCTGCAATACTTTCTACAAAAGCTTGGGAAAACTTCTTTCACCTGACACTTCCTCTCAGACGTCTGACACCGTCACTGCTTACAGATGTACGACATCCATTATTGGATAGCGGAATTACAGCTCACGAAATATTTTTTTCAATTAACAAAATTAAAGTAAATAAGGTTCCGGGGCCGGATCAAATCTCAAATAATTTTTACAAAAACTTGCCTCCCAATTGGCTTCTTTATCTCGAAACATATTTTAATAAAATACTTGAAAATGAATCTATACCGCTCAAATGGACAAAATGTTTAACGCACATGATACACAAAATACAAGACCCAGCCAATCCCCATAACTACAGACCTATTGCCCTTCTAAACTCACTTCCTAAAATTTTTACGCAAATTTTATTGGCTAGATTGGAAAACTGGGAGTCGTTGTGTCACATTATTCCGGAAGCCCAAGCAGGCTTTCGCCGTGGCAGGGGTTGTATGGATAATATTTTCACCTTTGAATCTGTTTCGCAAATTTACTTAAAAAAAAAGAATAGACATATCTATGCCATTGTGCTGGATTTTTCAAGAGCTTTCCCAACGATTAATCACGCTCACCTCTGGTCAAAACTATTTGATATTGAGGTCAGCTCAAAAATAATTAGAATTCTAGAAAGTCTGTATGAAAGAGCCTCAACTTGCATTAAAGTGGGGAACGAGTTCTCGGAGGAATTGCCGGTCACTGAGGGAGTTCTACAGGGAGATATTTTCAGCCCAATCATGTTTAACCTCTTAACCTCGGATATCGAGATTTTCTTTAGACAAAAAGGTCTTGTGGGTCTCAGAATCATGGACGACACGGTCATTATTGTGCTGATTTACGCGGATGAATCAATTATTTTTGTAGAATCTAAAATAGACGCAATTAGAAAACTCAATGCACTCCAGGAGTATTGTAATATAAACAAACTCACGGTTAGTAACAACAAAACTAAATATACTATATTCAAGAAAGATCGGATCAGCGCAAAACTCCTAGGTTTGAAATATGATGGTAGCTCTTTGGAGTTTGTTCCTTGTTTTGAATACTTGGGTAGCATTTTTTCTAGAACAGGGGCTTTCAACTTAACTGCACATGCAGCAGTTAGCAGAGCCAACTCAGCCTCAGCCCCGGCGTTTAATATTCTAACTAAAACTAAGTGCTCCTCATGGTCTTCCATTATCAAAATTCATGACTCTATTATCAAGAGTTCCTTCCTGTATGTGGCCCACATTAACGGCTTTAATTATCTAGATGTCTTCGAAAAAGCACAAGTCCGTTTTTTCAAGAATTTTCTGCGCCTATCCAGAAATACGCCTGTCTTCGTTGTCAGATTGGAACTAGCTCTAACCTGTGTGTCATACCAAATATTAAAAATGGCGCTGAATTGGGCAGCAAAGATTTTCGATATGGAAGACTCGCGCTATCCTAAAATTTGCATGCTAAAACTAGCCGAAACCAAAAACAGCAAAAATGCCAAATATAGCTGGCTAGGTCAACTTATTAGATGTTTGGAGGGAGCGGGCATAAGCCACAATCTCATGGATCTCAATGGTCCCAATCTCATAACTCAAATCGATATTATCGCTGATATATACCGTGATTTGGTCCATTTGCGGGATCTATTAAGATTGGAAAACAGCAACTTTAGTTATATATACAGTAAAATTTTACACAATGATGGGCTACCCCCGCAATATCTCCTATTTAAAGCTCCTTTCCTTTTTAAGCGCATTTTCCTCCAATTAAGAACTTCCTCCAGGTTCATCATTAAGTTGACCTCTGAAGCTGGAACAACTGTAATCGATCCACAACAGATTTGCCAATTATGTAATCTAAGAGAAAATGAAGATCTTTTACACATCCTCACCAAATGTCCAATCTACTCGCCGATTAGAAATCATTACTTGCGCAACATTGGTATGACAACCGAGAACAATCTTCACTTCTTATTGTCAAATATAAACCCTGAAATGCTTCGCTCGATATACAACTTTATAAGCACATGTTTAGAAATTAGAGGTTTCTCTCTATTCGAAAAGTACACTGCCCGAACTCAACCAGTATGATCTAACAACCTATTGTACATACGATATTATAACTTTTCTTTCATTTTGATATTTATCTTAATTTGATTCATTTTTGTAATAGTGGCCTTCTCTTGCCACATAATCTTTCATTCTTTGACGCAATAAAAACAGGCACCTTCTGAGAGATGATCACGATTTCAGGACAAGAAGGAACATTAACATGCAAGTTCCTCTTAAGCCCCAAGATCTGGCTGAAATGAATGCCTCCCTTCGTGGAGAAATCTCGCAAGAATCCGACCTCTGGACCATAAATTGCTCAGTTTATGGTGCTGCGAGAGCTTTGGCTGATTCAAATCGAAGGCTCAAACCTACGATGGATCAAAAGACCAAAAGACGCTTACACCAACTGAACAAGAAGATTGCATGGGCAAGACAGAATGCGTCCCGTGTTCAATGTGTGATTGACTACATAACATCCGGTAGACCGTTCACGGAAAGGGTTCGCAGGTTCGCCCAAGAACTGAGGATCTTGAATCACACACTAAACAAGTCAAGGCTGCTGACAATCAAGCAGCATCTTGCTGACAAAATACGGCTGTTATCTGACGCAAGGAGGAGAATACAGAAGAGGGAGAGATGGATCAGGGAGAATCAACAGTTTCTCGCTGACCCATCTCGCCTGTTCAATGATCACCCTGTTTCTGTCAAAAATCCACCCAATCCCAACGAGGTAGAGACTTTTTGGAGAGAGGTATACAAGATCCCGAAAACACTGGAGTTGAAAGAAAATACTGACAATATCATCCGCTTCCAGGAATTTTGCGACAACCTCATAAAATCTGAGGAGGAATGTCCATCAATCACTGCCGAAGAGGTGAAAAAAGCACTTAGAGGAACGAAGAACTTTTCCGGTGCTGGACCAGATTGTATCAAGAACTTCTGGTGGAAGAAGTTTACTTCTACACACCAACATTTGGCCCGCATATTCACCTCATATT
>CAKNWW010287567.1:0-13058 GCA_932074435.1 Andricus kollari | reverse complement strand
ATTAAAAAAGCAATAAGCATTATAAAGTTAACGTGATAAATATTTAAGATATCCATTGAAAATGTAAAATGGTTAGTTTTAAGTTGCAAGTTACCTGAGAGAAAGGTAGCACAATGGAAAACATAGTAGAAACAGAAATTACATGATCAATAACCAACAGAGCCCAAATTAAGTGATTACAAATAGGGTTAAGTAGAGTCCAATAGTTGCTGAAGTGACAGTGTAGCACTGAGGCATGAACATCTTGGTATGTTTTATAAAATTTGGTGCTGTAGATAGAATAATAGATATTTCAGATAAAAAATGAAACACGATATAGTCAGGATTACTTTGACTTAACAGATATTTTTTTACAACGTAATAAATCCCATTATCATAGTTAGAAAAGCTGAGAAACCTTTGAGTTATTAAATACAAATTTTCAATTGAAAAAATTATTATGTATGCTTGATGAGTTAGAAATGGGTCTTATTGACAACTGACATTGTATTTACCAACATGTACACTATGGATGGAATTAGGAAGCAGTAGTTGCTATCTCAGTCCCTCGACGGTCTGCAAATTAGCAAGGTAAATTCATGGAGATCCATCCTCTCTGCGACAAAAATTTGTTCCGCCCGCCATCCGCAGATATTTAATTATTTTGTCTCTTCTAAGACCCAGGGCAATGGCGTAGACTCTTCTGTTCAGAGGTGACAGGGCCTCACGTAAATAAACAGAGTGTTTATCTTTGCTGGACCACCCGAGATTTTTAGTAGAAAAGTCTCTGAAAACCTTACGTCTCTCAATGAATTTATCTCGCAGTTGTTGATTGCCGAGTTTCGCGACAATGATCGGAGGGTTCGACGATTTCATGAGTGCAGGCGCATTATCAATCCTGTAGATTTTGACTACATCTTCCCTCACAAAGGGAACGTCAAGAGCCTTAGCTATAGAGTCCATTGTAGCAATAAGATCTTCATTAGATTTCATAGGAAAATTATGAATTTCCAAAGTCGTTTGAAGGGCCGCCTGTTCGCTTAAATGTAGCGCATGCTCAAGAGTAGCCACTTTTAAACTCAAATCGCTGGCATCCTTTTTCAATTTGGTGATGTCTTCCTTTCCCATTTCTGAGCCAGCTTCGAAAACCGAAATTCGGTTCGAATTCTCAGCAATTTCAGCTTTGATCGTTTGAATGGAGGTTAGGAGATTTTCATTAAAAGCTTGCTGCTTATTTTCGAATTCTGTAATCCTTGAGAGAATCTCCTGAGACTACGCAAGCGCTTCCTTTTGTCCTTCCAATACAGCATTTCTGATCATAGAAGCGAGATCGGGCTGGTTGGTGGTAGCCGTTACGGCTGAGGGGGCAGAAGCACGAGGGGAAGACGTACCGACGGTGTTGTGAGTATTAATTGCAGGTTTCCCAGACGACCTACCGTCGACTGCCGCAGAGATGTCACTGAAGCTTTGCCCTTTGCATTTTATGCAGAAGAAATCTACTTGACCCTTTTTCAGTTTATCAAAGTTTTTTTTTGAAATATTAAAATTCGCACAGGCCAGATGAGTTAAAACTCCACACTTTAAACACACAAGCACCTCAGGTCCTCCTCTGGAAATAACTTCCTTGCACTCTGGACACGCACCCATTGCTCTAACTATCTAGATGATGACTGACAAATATTGAAAAATGGTAAAACAGCAAGAAACGAGCAATTTCAATAAAACAACTTGCTCAAACGCACCAGGAACAAACAAAGTCACAATTTACAAATTTTTATTTAAAAAAAGAGCAAGAAAAACACGTGAAACTTCAAAATACCGGAGAGCAGCAAATCGACACGTCCGCTTCGACCACCGTTACCAATACCGACGTGTCTGTAAAGAATGGAAGATTTTTTCGAAGGACACAACAGACCTAAATATATCAAATTTACATTGATGTAAAAAATAAAATTGTTCCGACTTAGCATACCGGCCTCTCTGAACGATCGATATTTGAAATAAAATTATAAACAGTCATTGATTAAAATTAGTATCTAATAACAGGCTTACATTTTACCGTATAGTTTATACACTTAATCGATGGGTAGTGGGTACAATGTTTTTAACGCACGTCTAGCAGTAGCAGATGCGCCCATAAGTGTTACTTTTTGGACGATTCCATCTCGTCCAGGGTGAACCTCAATGATGGGTACAAACTCCACTTCAAAGGAGGAAGATTTTTCTCCTTGGCAACTACAAGAGTCCCGACAGCGATGTTGTTCCAGAAATGTTGCCTTTTTCGTTGAGCCAAATTGCAACAGTTTAGGCGGTACTCTGGAATAAGACGTAAATGTTCGTGCGGTAAAGCAGGCAAAGAACTCCCAATCAAGAAGTGAGCTGGAGTACGTGGGAGGTTATCGTTAAGATCGAATGACAATGGGGTGAGCGCAAACTAATTAATTTCCTTAGTTGTTCAAAATTGCTGAACTTTTTTACTTTCAATCATGTCCATTAGATGCTTCGATATGTTCTTTAATTCATTGTTCGATCCAACAAAGTTCGTAACATTATCTGAATTCATCAATTGTGCAATTCCGCGACGAGCAAAGAAGCGTTTTGAGCAGGCGAGAAACGCGTCTGTCGTTAAGTATTTTGTCAGTTCCAAATGAACTGTCTTTTTGTAATGATTTGATAAACAAATTAATCCTTTTCTTCGACCGACGATGTTTAAGAATGTACAATTGCGTACCTTTTTCAAAAGGCTTTTTAACCTAAATACATTGATACTTCAAGTTAGCAATATTAAACAGAAAAATTAAAATAAAAAGAAAAATTAATATAAATTTGTACCTGAGATAAAATTATTTTCGAAGAGTAAACAAACATCAAAGAGGGAACCATAGAAAAAATGTCACTTTTTGAATAAATTCAGGTCAAAAAATTGTAGTCAAATTTCAAAAAAATATACATTAAATTTGTTTAAAGAAGTCTTAAAATTGAAGACTTCACTCGCTTTAAAGAACTACATCTTAAGAATATTGTAAAGAAATCTTTATAATGGTTAGGAAGGACGAAACAAAATTGACAATATGGAGATACAATAAGACAGTATACATAATGAGCGTTTAACAAAGCTGAGTTTTCATTGAAACGACTGATGAGAAAACGCGCGAAACTGAATTTAAATTTAAATGTGATGAAAAAATTGTTAGAGCTAAAATGAAAATTGTGACATTATTTTAATATACTTTGATAAATTTTATTAATGCTTAGAATTTCAGTATGTAAGTTAACAGAAATATTGCGAAATTTGTTTATAAAAATGGACTCAATGATACGTCGTTGATAAGTGTTTTTTTTCAGTAGCTAATATTTTAATATTTTTAAAACTAAAATCAAAATAGTGACTAGAATTCCATGAATATTGTGACAAACCTGTGTTAAAATTCCCAACTTCACAATCTCTTTTGTGTTCAGCAATTCTAGTTTTTAATCTCCGGCCAGTTTTACCTATATAGACTTTATTGCAACATTTACATTTGATCAGATAAATAACGTCAGATAAATTTTCAATGGAATCACTATTCTTCTTTTTCAATAAATAATTATCAAGAGTATTTGTGTTTTTAAAATAAACATTAATATTAAATTTTTTAAGTGAACTCCTTAACCGGTCAGATAAACCCTGAATGTAAGGTAAAGTAACTCTTAATTTGAATTTATTATCAGTGTCATTCCATTTATTTTTTTTCTTTATTTTACTACTATTATTGTAAATCTCATGAATGCATTCTGTAATAATGTCTGTAATAATTATAGTTTAGATACCTGCCAGACCAAGAAGGTTTTTTATACCAATTGTTTAGTAAACCACCATTTTGAGTTTTAATGATTTGTAAATCAAGATAGTTAATAACGTTATTAACTTCCCGTTCATAAGTAAATTTTATACAATCTTCAATGCATTTAAATACATTTAAGAAAGCTTCAATCTTGTCAGTAGGAACAATGGCTAAAATATCATCTACATACCATTTGTATAAAATAGGTGTGAAATCTAATAAATTTAAAGCTCTTTTTTCAACATCCTGTAAAACTAAATCAGAAACAACTGGTGATAAAGGTGAACCCGTAGGGCAACCCGAAATTTCATATGATCAAATGTAAATGTTGCAATAAAGTCTACATAGGTGAAACTGGCCGGAGATTAGAAACTAGAATTGCTGAACACAAAAGAGATTGTGAAGTTGGGAATTTTAACACAGGTTTGTCACAAAATTCATGGAATTTTAGTCATTATTTTGATTTTAGTTTTAAAAATATTAAAATATTAGCTACTGAAAAAACACTTATCGACGACGTATCATTGAGTCCATCTTTATAAACAAATTTTGCAATATTTCTCTTAACTTACATACTGAAATTCTAAACATTAATAAAATTTATCAAAGTATATTAAAATAATGTCACAATTTTCATTTTAGCTCTGACCATTTTTTCATCACATTTAAATTTAAATTCAGTTTCGCGCGTTTTCTCATCAGTCGTTTCAATGAAAACTCAGCTTTGTTAAACGCTCATTATGTATACTGTCTTATTGTATCTCCATATTGTCAATTTTTTTTCGTCCTTCCTAACCATTACAAAGATTTCTTTACAATATTCTTAAGATGTAGTTCTTTAAAGCGAGTGAAGTCTTCAATTTTAATACTTCTATGAACAAATTTAATGTATATTTTTTTTAAATTTGACTACAATTTTTTGACCTGAATTTATTCAAAAAGTGACATTTTTTCTATGGTTCCCTCTTTGATGTTTGTTTACTCTTCGAAAATAATTTTATCTCAGGTACAAATTTATATTATTATTCTTTTTATTTTAATGTTTCTGTTTAATATTGCTAACTTGAAGTATTAATGTATTGAGGCAGCTCTTCGCTCTGAAACAAGTTATGCATTCTCAAATAATGTGTCGAGTCTCATTTCGTCCATCGGTAGGCCAATACGTTTCTCGAACTCCGTACAATGTTGCGTATGTTCCAGCATGTATTTGTTTGAGATGATCATCCCGGATGATTAATCTCGAATTCTTGACTTTAATTTTTAAATTCCTGATCAATCTCAAGAAATACGCGAGGACTCTTTATAATTTGTTAAACATGCTATATTGCGTGAGAATATTAATCTCTGCGTGAGTAATCATAAAAGATACCACGGTTTTTGGCGATCATAGGCTAAGTCGTTGCGTGATTTTCGGAAACTCAATTAGCTACGAAAGTTAATAATGTGTGAGGTGGAGTGTTTATCCAATTTAACGCGATGGCCGAATCTGACCAAAAAACCTATTGAGCGAATCGTGAAAGTGAATAATTGAACAAGTAACGCAGCTACGCACAGATCTATTTCTTGCAAGGTAATTATTGCTAGTGGAGCGACACGTGATTTAGATCATATAAGCTCACAATGGTAATTCCCGCGTTTATCTGTCAAACGAAGATACAGAAAAACCCAGTGATGCTAATAGACCGCGACTTTTTCAACTGCGCAAGCGTTGCGTTTGTGGGGGGAAGCCACGTTATTGGCCGTTGTTAATATTTATTTCTCTTTATGTTTGCTTGTCTCGTTAGAGACTTTTTTCGGGTTTGATTTATAGTGTCGCTCTCCAATGATTATATTCCCTGTGGATCTTAGTCAAGTTTTGAGTTTGAAGTTTCTCTTCCCACTGGAGTGGGGAGGCAGGTAGCCGTTTGTGACTAGCTTGAACGGGGGTCCTACTCCCTCTCTGGTCGAGCAGTTCGATCTTGTCCTTTGTGAGGACTTCGGTAATTGAATAAGTCATTTTTTCATTCTCTATCTTCGAGTTTCTGTGATTATAATTTTGTGAAGTGATTTTCCCGACTCGATCGTCTTCTGGTGTTGTGGAAAGTGACGAGTCGGAGAACTTATACCTCCAGTTGCATCGGGATCGATTGTTCTGGAAGAGAAATCGTGGTCGTCACTCCCGAAGCCTACATTTGACTTAATTTTCCAAAACAACCAAAACCTTTTTTTGGGCACAAAGGGAGTGCAAAACAGACGTAATATGCGCGCTTATTTTAAATACTTAAAATACATTTTTATTTTTAAGTTCGATCAAAATATTAAAGTTTGTCTAAAAATAGAAAATGAAAATTTTTAAATTAAAAGAAAAAATCTTATTTTGACTAATGGTGTGTATTATGTGTATTACAATTAAAGCTAAGCAGTTCTTTTTAGAATTTTTATTATTTTTTTCGAGTTTTGCTCCTCTAGATCCGTGATATACATTTTTGGAGCTAAAAACTGCATAAGTATTTCTCTTTGGCTGCAGTTCTGGAAATGTTGTTCTTAACACTATTGACCTGAAAATTAGTACTGTCAGTCGTAAAATAAAATAACAAGACGAAGAAAATTATTGAAAATCGCATTCAAATTAAAACTAGCTGGTATTCTTTTCAGCTGCAGATCGCCGTTTTAGAAATACTGCTCTTAAAACTATCGACGAAAAGCTTATAATCAACTAAGACCGTGATTATAATAAAAGGATTATAATAAAACGTCGAAAAAGAACTTTTTAGCTTTTATTTTACTACACATTATACACACCTTTATTCAAAATAAGATTTTTTCAAGTTTAAAAAATTTCATTCACTATTTTTAGACAATCTTTGAGATTTTAATCGGATATTAAGTACATTACATTTTCCATAGTAATAATAATAAAATACTGTATTAGCATGGATCTTATAGTTATTGCAGTAGCATATATGAACCATATTAACATAAATTATTATAATTCCACGACTTGGAAATAAAAATGAATTTGAAGCATTTAAAATATGTGCGCGTATTGCGGCCAATAACGTGGCTTTCCCCTTCGAACGCAACGCTTGCATTTTTTTTCGTCAGGCTATCGTCCTTAATTACCACGTGATGAGGAAGATAATAGCCGGCTCTAGAATCATCTTGGTTACTGAGAAGCGACATGTGTTCTTCATCTAAGTAACCTTGAAAAAAATCGTCAATAGTATAGCTGTGATAGTTCTATGACACTACTACGTAGTTCAAGCTGCCACCGACAGATGGCGCCACCGGTCAGTTGCCATCAGTCGGCCAATAACCATCAGTCGGTAAAACAGTTATATGTGAGACACTCATTCGGCAAGGTAGAAACCTGCATTACCATCAGTCGGTAAAGAGTTCGATGTCGGACATTGTCAGTCGGTAAGGTAGACATCTGAATTATCATCAGTATGTAAGGTGGAGATCTGCATTACCGTCAGTCGATAAGTAGAACCCAGTATTATCATATGTTAGTAAGTAGAAACCTGCATTACCATCAGTCGGTAAGGTAGGAATCTGCCATGGATCCATGTCTCGGTCGATAATGTAGGTCCCTACCTTACCGACTTAGGCCCTCAATGTATCAACCAAGTGATCAAAATCTATCAGTATATACAAGTGGTATGAACTTCCGGTGCAACTTTCTAGAAATTTCTAGACAGGTCAAACTTCCGGTTTAAACTTTCTAGAAGCGTAGGTAGAGATGGTAACGGCCTATAAAGGCGGACTCCAGCGAAGCGCAGTCAGTTCATTCTCGACAGTGAAGTGAATAATATTAAAAGTAAATAGTGTGCAATAGAGAAAGTGAAGAGTAAGCAAGAGAGAAAAAAATTGGTAGGGGAAAACCTTAATTACTTCCAATACGAAGTTTGAGTAGTAGGAGCCTATAAAAGAAGGCCTCAGAGATTGAGCTTAGTCATTCATTAGTAAAGATGCTGCTCAACGAGTGTGCTAAACTTGTTCCTATTATCGAGGAAGCTTTAAACCTGATTTTGTCGTCATCGTCCGGAAACATACAGTTGGACAAAGTCAGCAAATGGAGAAACGAGTGTATGATGTGTCTGAAGACGGTGAGAAAGGAAATTTCTAGAAAAACACCACCGCTAACAATAAACCAGAAACGGAAGTGCCTTAATATAATGGAAAAATTAGCATGTCTCAAGGCTCGTTTTGATTTGCTCAGTAGAAAAGGAAGTGGTCTGCAGAATAAAAGAACAAAACGTGATGACATCAGCAATCGAGTCACATGGATTGACGTTGACAAAGCGTTTTACAGTAGAATAAAATCATGTGTTGTAGCCAACCTAGTTCACAAAGATGTTCTTGCCTTCTTAGATGATGCCGAAAGACTGTTTATTGCTGAGGTGAACAAGGCCTTGCGCGAACACAGGGCTTTAAAAGTGAACGCTGTGCTCCTTACATATTATTTGAAGGTCGGTAAGGAGACGCCTGATGACAAGATTTTCAAATCCAAAAATGAAGAAAAATACTATACCACAGATTTGAAACTCTAGTTTAAAAACTACGTGAGATACCCGATCCTGAAAGAAATAGAAGATTTTGAGCAAATGGATTCAGGATGGACCTTACACTCAATCATAAAACTTTCAGTAAATATCAATAACCTTAACCCAATGAAAGGCAGTTCATACATCGAACTTCCTTCATACATTAGGAAAAGAAAAGCGTGTGTCAATGTGCTAAATAAGAATGATAACGAGTGTTTCAAATGGGCTATACTATCAGCCATGTACCCAGTTAATGGGGAAAATAAAAACGTTAAGCGTCTGTCCAGATATACTGAACACAAAAATAAATTAGATTTTTCTGAAATCAACTTCCCCGTTGCATTAAAAGATGTGAAAAAATTTGAAGATAAAAATGACATATCAGTAAACGTCTATGGCTTGATCAAAAACAAGAAGAATGAATTTACTGTGGTTCTATTACATCTTACTTCTCACAGGAGGCATATCCACGTGAACCTTCTCCGAGTAGAAGAACAGTATGTGAACGAAGAGTGTAGTGATGAAGAAAATTACCAGGATAGGAGGACACAGTCATTTAATTTTCATTATGTATGGGAGAAAAATCTTTTCCGATTAGTGAGCAGACAACTATCGAAACACGATGGGAAGATACATATCTGTGAACGCTGCCTACACTGCTTTTCATCTGAAGGAAAGTTGATGGCTCACAGTGAAGATTGTAAAAAATTAAATAACTTCAAAATCGTGCTTCCGAAACCTGGAAAAAATATCATCGAATTTTAAAACTTCAAGCATCGAGAGAAGGTTCCATTTATCATTTATGCCGACTGCGAGCCCCTGTTAAAACCCGTGGAAGACCAGGAAATAACATCATACACTGAGGTATTTCAAAGGCATGAGGTTTGTGATATAGGATATTACCTCAAGTGCAGTTACCACGAGTCAATGTCTTTCTATGAGTCCTGCCCTGAAGATGTAGAACCAGCAAAGTGGTTTGCTCTGGAACTGCGGAGAATAGCAAATATTTGTAATGAAATACTTACATCTCCAGTTCCGATGCAAGATCTAACACCAAGGCAACAGGACGCTTTCTTTGAAGCCACCACTTGTCATATCTGCCAGAAAGCTCTACATCCACCAATGAAAAAAGTGCGTGATCACTGTCACCTGACAGGTATGTACCGTGGTCCAGCGCACGAGCGTTATAACCTAGAATATCAGGATTCGCGAACCATACCTGTTGCGTTTCACAACTTAAGTGGGTACGATGCTCATTTGATCATTCGGGACGTGTCTTCACAATTTGATGGTAAAGTTAAAATTTTGGCATTGAATAAAGAAAAGTATATTTCATTCACAAAGTATGTTGAGACAACTCAAATCAAATTCAGGTTCATAGATTCATTTCGATTCATGGCATCGTCCCTGGAAAAATTAGCGGCGTACCTCACAAACTATAAAATTGTAAGTACTGTATTTTCTGGCATCGAAAGAGAAAAAATTGAGCTTCTCACGAGGAAAGGTGTTCTTCCTTATGAATACCTTGACTCGAGGGAAAAACTAAAAGAACTTTAGCTGCCACCAAAAGAAAAATTCTGTAGCACTTTGAATGAATCATCAATCTCTCATGAGGATTATGCACACGCACAACATGTATGGTCTGCGTTCAATCTGAAAAATCTCGGCGAATATGTAAAACTGTACATGAAGACAGATGTACTGCTTTTGGCTGATGTCTTTGAAAGTTTTCGAGAACAATGTCTCAAGGCTTATGATCTTGACCCCGCGCACTACTATACCACTCCTGGTGGAGTGAGTCAATGCCCAAACAGGTATTCCATTGCCAACAATAAATATATGGCAGTTTTTAACGAAAATGGGGAGATAATCTACATAATCTATTTTGATGCAAACAACCTGTACGGTTGGGCCATGGGACAACAACTCCCTTATGGTGGTTTCGAGTGGGTTACAAATTTGTACAATTTTAATTTCAATGTTCCGGATGATTCGCCCATTGGTTGCATTCTAGAAGTAGATTTGGATTACCCAGCTGAACTCCATGACGCACACAATGACTTGCCGTTCTGTCCAGAACACTTGAAACCACCAGGGTCAAGCCAGGAGAAGCTCCTAACTACTCTCCAACTGAAACGAAAGTACGTTCTCCATTAGCGGGCTCTCAAACATGCACTAGCTAATGGACTCAAACTTGTCAAAATTCACAGAGTTCTCAAATTTAATCAGTCTACATGGCTTAAGGAATATATTGATCTGAATACTATCCTAAGTACAAACGCTAAAAATGAATTTGAAAAGAATCTATTTAAATTGATAAATAATGCCGTTTATGGAAAAACAATGGAAAACGTACGAAAACATGTCAATGTAAAACTCGTGACAAAGTGGGAGGGAAGATATGGAGCTGAAGTCCTCATAGCCAAACCAAATTTCCACAGTCGAGCAATATTTAGTGAAAATCTAGTTGCTATTGAATTGAGGAAAACTCAAGTCTTATTCAACAAACCGATCTATGTTGGGCTTTCGATGCTTGATGTATCTAAAATCCTGATTTATGACTTCCGCTATGGCTACATGTGCGAAAAATATGGTAACAATTGTAAACAATTATACACAGATACGGATAGCTTGATATACGAAGTTAAATGTGATGACATTTACGCTGATATGAAAGAGGATATGAAAAACCATGTATGTCAATTCTATACGTCAGACTATCCTGGAGACAATGTTTTCAAAATGCCGCAAGCCAACAAGAAAGTTTTGGGTATAATGAAAGACGAATGTTCAGGTCAAATTATTACTGAATTTGTTGGCTTGCAGAGCAAGATGTACAGTATTCGCGTAAACGGCGAAGACTTTGTCAAAAAGGCAAAAGCGATAAAATATAATGTCGTCAAAAAATCAATCACCTTCAATGACTACACGAAATGCTTACGAAACTGGATTGTACAATCTAGAACGCAATATTCAATCAGATCTAATGTTGAAACCATTAAACAAATAAAAATTGCGCAGAGTCCTCATGACCGTAAGCGATTATTATTGAAAAATAGTACTGATACTCTCGCGTGGGGTCATTAAAAAATTATGGACATCGATAATGATGATGTTGATGACGACGATGATGTCCTTAGCGATAATGACATGGAACTTTTAGATCCTCTTGTAAAAGATTAGTTGTAAATATTGTTTTAGAGGTTTTCTTATTGTAATTACTTTGTAAATAGTTGTGATCAGGATTTAACTGAATAAAAAGACAATATATATGCGTATGAATTGCTTTTTTATTTATCAAAACCTTACATCTAGTTAGTACAAGCGTACGCTTAATATACATTTAACACATAATCTTAGCACTCACTTCTTCATGGTTGTTTTAAAACATGTAAATCATCGTCGATTCATCGTTGGTTTAACATTGACTCATCGTTGGTTCAACATTGGTTCAACATTGGTTCAACATTGATTTATAATTAGTTTGACATTGCTTCATCACTGGTTCAACATTGGTTCAGCATTGATTCATCGTTGGTTTGACATTGCTTCATCGTTGGTTCACCATCGATTCATCTTTGTTTTGACATTGCTTCATCGCTGGTTCAAAACATTGGTTCATCGTTGGTTCAGCATTGATTCAACGTCTTTTTAACGTTGATTCAACGTTGTTTTAATGTTGATTCAATGTTGCTTTAACGTTGATTCAACGTTGCTTTAACGTTGATCCAACGTTGATTTAACGTTGATTTAACGTTGCTTTAACGTTGATTCAACGTTGCTTTAACGTTGATTTAACGTTGCGTCAACGTTGATTCAACATTGCACAAAAGTTGATTCAACATTGTACAAAGTTGATTACATATCTGATTTATCTATCCAGCTATTGTGTGAGCTATCAAAACCCAGCCACTTTACAAATATTCTGTTACCACGTTTCTTGCTTACTTTTTCCACAAGGTATACGTCTAGATGTTTCACTTTGAGAAGTTCTAGCTCATAAAATCCGCCAGCAACGGGTTGTTCATGATAGTCTTTGAGCCTGTACGTCACTGGATTCGTAAACATAACTCGATCCACCGTGAATATCTCTCTTGTCCAGTTGGGAGTGTATCCTTTCTCAAAAACGTGCTTGTGCTTGCTGATTCGAACTGTGTCACCAACTTTGAACTTTGTCTTTCTTCTCGGTATATTTTGTTGGTTTTTCAAGTGTTGAATCAGCTCCTCTTCATCTTCGGTAGTGACATCTTTTGGCTTCAAACCGATTGATCGATGTTTGGTTTAGTTATACTTGGAGATGAGAGTTGGCAAAATGTCTATCCACTTGTAGGTGCCTCTCAAGCTAAATTGTGGCCACATAATATTCTTGAGCGTGCGATTAAATCGTTCACAGATTGACGCCTTTAGATTACTATGCGCTGAGTAGAGATTGAAGTCGTATCGTTGCATAAGATTTTGAAAATGTGAATTATAAAATTCTTTGCCTTCATCGGTGTGTAAGTTTTTTGGCACACGACCCTGCACAAGTATAGATTGCATTGCTGAAGTGACATCTGGTCCACTTTTGCTTTTAACAGAAACCGCCCAAGCGTACTTGGAAAAAATATCTATAACGGTAAGTAAATACTTGTAGCCATTATTCTCACGGGCATAGAGTAGCATTTCAACCAAATCTGCCTGCTACGTCTCATCTAAACCACGCATTTGCACGCGGCGACGTGGATAATTC
>CAKNWW010287547.1:0-10073 GCA_932074435.1 Andricus kollari | reverse complement strand
GGGAAAGAAATCAGTTAAGGTGGTTCGGACATCTTGAAAGAATGAAAAATGAACGACTGACCAAACAGGTGTATAAAGGTGAAGTAGATGGCACAAGGCCCAGAGGTAGACCGCCGAAAGCTTGGATAGAGTCTGTGAATGAAACATTAATCCGAAGAGACATAAGAAGCCATAAAATCAGGAGAACTTGCATAAAAAAACGCATGGAGCTGGAGGAAGCTAGTGAAGTATGCCAGGACAGAAAAGTTTGGCGACAGATAGTTTATAAAAAGAATGTGAGTAGAGTGAATGACGCCTGAAACAAAGACCTTGGATACTAATGGGCCCAAGTGGGGAACCACACATAACAATTTTGTGAGGCTTTCCACGTGGGGTGATCGCTAGAGAGATTGATCAGCAACCTGGGTCGGAGCAGTGTTGCGGAATGAACGTGTTGTTTAAATAAATAACGCGAGCGCTCTAGATCAATCTAAAATATCTATACATTACACCTATATACCTATCTACCCTATACCTATATACCCATCCACATACTACTTTTTTCCAACCGAGCAATTCACGCCTACCCCGAAAGGGAAACGGCTTAATGGTATAATAATAATAATAATAATAAAATTTTTTTCGTTTTTGTTTTTTTTTCGGTAACAAATCAGCACAAATCAGCACAAGTCTAGCACAATTTAGCACAACTTTCATTTTTTTTTGAAAAAATAAGTTTGCGAATCTAAATTCCGGGACATTGATTTCCTACATTTAGCAGGAATCATTCAATTCCCCAAATTGTAGGGAATATTTCCAAACTTTAGTATAAATTACCATAAGTTTCGAGAAATTTTCCCAAAAATTGTAGGTATTATCACTCTGATACAAAATTCAGCGTTTTCCTTAATATCTACTAAGTGGCGCTGCAAAACGGGCATCCCGGTATGGCACGACTCTGGGCCATGAAATTAGCCCTACCCGGGCCAGATCATGCCAGCCCGATCGGGGCCAGACGGGTAATAGGGGACATATATGGCGATTTCTGCGAGGGAAGGTTCATTATTTCCATTTGTCTAAGGCTAAATATTCTATAGAGAAAAGTGCTTAGAAAACTTATTGTACAATATTTTCATAATTGATATTTCAGATATACGCATAATATTTAGAAATAAGTATAAAATAGAATCGTAAATGTAAAGACATTTCTTTGAAAATTATATTGCCTCAATTATTCGGATATATTTTAATTTTTTGAACTAGCAAGTTTTATTGTTACGGTTATACATAGCAGGATGAAAATAACCTTAAATTATATACAAAATTCTTTCTTACGTTAAAAATATCCCGGCAGAGCTCAAGTGTATTATTCTCGGAGACCATTTTTTAATCCATGTGTATAAGTATTATCTTTGTTGAATTTTCTACTAAATCGTTTTTCAAAAACCGGTGATTAGTTATTTATTTCTATTTTAGTTTTTTGTCCATGGAATGGGAGTTTTTAATCTATTAGCCTGAAACCAAAATAGTTTTTATTGTTAACTGTGAAAAAATTCTTTTCTGGCTCTGCTGGGATTTACTTATTTTATTAGTAATTTACAACTGCGCAATATTAATTACTTATTTATCATTCCCTAAATCATTACTTTTTCATTGTTAGAAGTTAATATTTTTTTTAAACTGTTTTTCAATTTTCATTATTCTAATAATGAAAGATGACAAAAATGTTGTCACCAAACATTATTTACAAAGATTTAATTATAAATTCAATTCATGAAGAAAGCATTACCCGTGTAGGGATGGTAACCGGGATCCGACTGGGAGCCGGCCGGATAGCCCCAGTTTAAACCGGGAGCTGGCCGGGGTTACTGGCCGGGATCCGGCCAAAAACGTCACGGTAAACTGGTCGGATTCCGGCTTTCATACCGACCGAGATCCGGTTGGGTAACCCGGCCACAGACCGGTTAAGAAATTTTGCTAAAGGCTAGAAATTGGTAACTTGGATTGTCTCATAAGGCTCATCGTAAAGAATACGGTGAACTTCAAATGTCAAATCAAGTTATCAAATTCTCGCGATGAAATTAGAGAAGAGTTTCAACCACTAATGCTAGGATCTCCTAGCCATTGTTTTATTTTGGAAACCACGTGGTGATTTGAGGTTAGGAAGTAGGAAAGGAAAAAATGAATACACAACACTATACTTTAATATGAAATCATTGTTATTCGCGCATTAAGTGGGGGTTTCAAACTGACTACTGAAATACGGCTGATTTTAATACCGGGTTTTATTTGTTAACTTCGCGGAGACGACGCGACATTAATGCAACGTGCATTCTCGTTCGAGGTTAAAAACTGAAACTTGCAAGTGTCTACACCAACGACAGGCGCAGAAGGCGTCAGGCATGGCGGTAAATTTGAAAGTGTACATTCTGAAAACAGAGAAAATTGGAAAAATTGTAACAGTTTTGCTGATACACATTGCAGAATCGATAACAATTTTAATTAATAAGTTGAAACATTGAGAAGACATAAATGTTGTTTTTTTTTCAAGAATTTGAAAAAGCTAAATTCTGTTTCACTGATCTAATAAATCCGTAAGTACGTCTTTGATAATGTCTCGGCTCTTAAAAAATGTGCAATTTCTATAAAAAAAAGTATTCTGACCAGTGCTCGGTCGGCTCCCGACAATGAAATCTACCCAGGGTTGGCCCGGCCGGTAACCGGGCGGCTCCCGACCATGAACCCCAACCAGGGGTAGCCCGGCCGGGATCCGACCAGAAACCTTGTTATAGTAGGGCCAACCCGGGAAATTTCTGCACGGGTAGATTATATATTACATGTTATACTTTTAAAGACATTTTCTGGGTACGTGCTACAATCAAACATACATTTTAATTAAATTATATTTGTCTCCAAAAAAAAAACATTTTTTAAATTGAAAGTTGATGAAAAAGAGGAATTTTTATTGGAAAAGGTCTCTGAGAGGATGGATGTTTATTCCTCATAGGCCATAGAAGGTTCGTAGGTAGTTCAAGAGATTAATTCCATCAAGAAGAATAAATTTGATTGGTTAAAATATTGGTGGATTTCAAAAATTGAGCATTTTTCCCTTATAAAAGTTAAACAAATTGACAAATCTGTATATATCATAATTTTATTTCATCATAGAGGCCTGTTAAATACATCAACCAATGTTTGTCATTAAAAGACTAAATCTAGTACTTGCAATATTGCTTCATTCCCAAAATTAAGAAAGTTTTTTCCTATAAACGTTACCAAAATTTATAAATCTGCACATATCATAACTTCATTTAATCACAGAATGTTTCTAATCACATAAATTATTGATTCATCTTGTTAAACTGCACCAATTTAGTACGTTCTATGTTGCTTTATTGCCAATAATTAAAAAAAATTTACTTATAAACGAAAAATTCCAAACTTCAAAAAATTTTAAAGATGAAAATTTTTGTATGGAAATAGCTTTAAACATTATATTGAATTATATCAACGAAATACCACCTCGTGCTTGAAAAAAATCCGTTTACATTGCCTGTTATTACTGACAATAGAGTAATACAGTGATAAAAATTCTTAAAAATTTCGAATTTTTCCAATCACTTTTTGTCACTCTCACGATATTTAATAAATCATCAACCTTTTTTGCTAAAAAGGAATGTATTTTATTTAACTCTACGCATACAATTTTGTTTCTTAAATATAATCAAAATTACAAAAAAAGTCACGATTAAAACTATTTTTGAGAAAAAGATAAAATCGAAAAAAAATGTATTCTTATCTGATCCGGCTTTAAACCTAATCAATAATATGCATTATTCAGGACTCGTAAAAAGAGTAATTTTGACACACATGCATGCGCGCGCGCACGGGATAATGCTTTTAAAAAGATTTCATTTTCCAGACAAAAGTATGCGAGAAACGAAAGAAGATTTTGGATAAAAAATTGTTTGAAAAAAATGTATTTAGAAACCCTCATTTTTGAACTCCTGAGGTGAAATTATATCAAGATATGTCAAAAAATGAAGTTCGAAAATTTGTATTATTATAATGCTTCCTCTATAAGAAAAAAATTAATTATAACCCTATCATAGAGTATAAAAATATGAAACTAAGAGATCAAGGAATGTATTTGTGATGAAAATGCATTTTTTTAAATTGTCAATTGTGCAACGCTTTGTCATCCTTTTGGATTATCCGGTTAGCGTGTTGAATCAAATTCCAAAAGTACATACTTTTTGACCCAAACTGTGAGTGCATACAAGAGAGATTGCCTTTTGAGAAAGGTAGCAAGAGTAAGTGCATACGCGCATTTTGGCGCGTGGCACTCTCTCCTGGCTTAAAAGCACTACTTTTATCAGTAGTGGCACACGCACACTGGCAGGCTATATCATCGGTACGCGTAGCCACGCCGCTTACCGTGCATTCTTGCGTACGATTACCAGCGCCTTCTTGGAGAACTGGTATCATTAAATGTGCATTAAGAGGGCCAGGCGTCTGCCGAGTCGGTACGTTAAATGAAGGGCGAACCATCTCTTGTACTCGGCACGGCAGCCAGGTGGTATAGTGCCCATGAGGCCCAATGTCCGTCCCCGTGAGATTGTAGAATTTGTGGAAGTAGTTGTGTAGGTAGGCGCGTGCACGCGTGAAGGTACAGGCAAAGTGAGCCAATGAGACCCCGAACGAGCTAAGAAGTCCCGAACACCGAGAGAAGTAACAGCAATAACAACAACATCGACAACCAACCAATACGTCCCAGGTGGGAGGCAGCTGCTAGGCGGACCGGCGCGACTGTCCCGAACACCTGCCCTGCCCGCCTTGTTTTCTTCCTTACCTTATAGTCGCGGACCCGTTTCATGAACTGAGGTCTGAGATGGAGGTCCAGTGCCAAAGTGCCGAATTCCGCTACACAAGTATACTTTTAAATGGGGTTTTAGGATCATTGGTAGCAAGAGAGTCTGCGATCAGATTCAGGTTGAAAGAAACTTTGCAAACCTCCAGTATCAGGTTTAATTTAAATGTAACGTTATCTTGATTTTTGCCCACTTGAACTGATTTGATGTGAAGGCAGGGATCTAGGAACCAACAAAATGTCCTTAGGAAAAAATAACGAAATTTGACAATCTGAAGATATGCAAAATTGATATTTGAGCATTTCTCAAATAACTGTCTGACGTTCAGTACCAAAGGTTTCTAATTTTACTCAAATAAAAATTTTATAAAAAAGCAAAGTACCCATACCATGGTTTTTAAGTAGTCCCAATAAAAGAGTAGCATTTTTTGTAACACGTGCACAAAAGCTTCAGTTCAAATCTAACGAAATCTTTATTTTTGGTCACTTTCTCACCTCAATATAACATATTGCTTAGATCTGAAATTAGAAAGTATTTCAAACATGAACATTTAAAATCATATCAAAATAGTGTTTCTAAAAAAGCAAGTGATATACGCGGACCGAGGGTGATGATGAGGAAATCTGTGATTCCGCAGTTTCGAATTTTTCTTAGAGTATGTGTATGCTGTATGCGCAATGTACAGATTAAGTAGATTGCATGCGTGCAATGCAGTATGGGAAATGGGGATGCAGGCACATTGCACTGTGTACTATTGTACATACATATGTGCGTAAATATTGATTCCATGGAGTACAGTAAGGCCTGCAGCGAGACAGATAGGTGGATATCTATGGACTCTCTGGGGTTGTATGAAGCATTCAGTCCTTCATACCATGGCTTCAGTGCGAAAGAGATTCGGAGATGGATAGGCTCCGCCCATAGGAAGGAAAACTTTAAAATCCGGCTTTGTATCATCAGCTGGCGTTGATTCATCTCTCAGCAGCCGCTTCGGCACCCTGTGAAGAATTTAGCCTCGGGTTTCCGAGATAAACGTTAGCAAACTCTGATGAATATGAGGCCAACCACCAGTAAAGGAAATATTGAATTACAGTTTGGGAAAAAAAGATTTGTGGTTTATACCTTTTATGGTACCTGTAAGGTCACATCAAAATAATTTGGACCCATTTTGTACATTAATATAGGTATTATTTTTAGACCAACTACTTTTCATCCGTTTTTCAACCTATATGTTTCATTCACATACTCCCCAAAAAAGTATGGAAACTAAATGACATTTTTATTATTTAACTTCTTTAATACCTTAAAATAGAAGCTTGCAAATAAAATCAATAAAAAATGATTAATTCGCAATCGAATTTGACTGCGTCAAACAATGTGGGCTCGACGACTGAAAAATCAGTAAAACTGACTGATCACTTCGATAAATTTTTGTCACAGGTTAATTCAATCATTTTGAATTATCTAATCACTAAATTTCGCTGATTAAATAACATATTTTGAATGTTTTACTTTATAGATTTTATTAAGAGAATCAGCCAATGTAACGGATAGATACAGTACGTTTTTATGATCTTTAACAATTATCCATTATGTTGTTAAACATAGGTGCTTCAATGTTATTTTCATGCAGTGACCACTATTTTTTTTCTTAATACATCAAATTACTTTTTATATCTGTATCTTAGAATTTAACAGCAGAATAAATTAATTACGTTGACCATAAATCAGTAATTTGAAGTGACTAGTCGATTTAGTTAGCAATATCGATTGATTCATCTGTTAAAGCGGCATTTCGACAGTATAAATGAATTATTTTGCAGTCAAAACTTGCTTGTTTAATTGAATCGGTAAAATTTTGAACCATCTTAATTTATTGAATGCATGGAGAAGGATTTTGGCTACAATACATATTTTATACGGAATATTATGTTTTTTAAGCATTTGTATGTGGATGAATGCCAAAAAGTTAATAATTTTAGACATTGAGATTTTCGAAAGCAACCAAATTTCCAAACTTCCAAATTTCCTCTCATTTTATAGTATGATAATAAGTAATATGTAGCGTTAGCGGACACTTTATAACAATTATTACGCAGCAATAGTGTTCATTATTAACTGTTATTTGAAGTCAACATTGATAAATCGATTTCAAAGTATATTAAAATCTTCGTAACTATAACATTAATAATATTTTCCTATTAGCCTGCAGTGGGAATAGTTTGAATTGTGGGATCGACTTGGATGTGATTATTAAAATCCTCAACTCTAAAATATTGAATTCTACTCTTGTTTTTATCGTTCTCAAATATTTAAAAAATGGTGGTTAAATTATTTAGCAATTTTGAATTTGTAGTTTGAAACAGGTGCATGGAAAAACATTTTGCGTACTGATTTATTTATAATTTCTAAACAAACGTGTCTACAATTTGGAAATTATACTAAATTGTGCTTTGAAAAAAAAATCCTAATGAAGAGGCTCAAAATTTTGTATACGTTTCGGAAATTCTAAATCTGGTAAGTTACGCCATTAATGATGTCTGATGGAACTCTTTTTTCCACCATAACTTTTTGGGAATCACCCATGTTTATAAGTATGTATGTAGATCTCTCTCATGTGAGAAAATTTGTTTTGTAGATATTTTATCTTATTTCGTGTGTTTGAACTGTAGGTTGAAATTTTAATTTTCTTGATTTTATTTGTTATGGCTAAACAATAATAAGTGGTAATAAAAAGTTATGAACGTACGTAACCTTTTTCCTTGGACCTCAAAATAGCTTTCCAAAGGATATTCTGATCAGAAAAATCCTTCGAAAGTTACCGTTAGATTACAGATTTGTCGAGAGAGACTGAACGACCGACAAATAAACAGAAACTGCAATCATTACTAATCTGCCAGAACCTCTACTTTTAAAGACATCATTAAATTTGTTATGATTTTAGATTGAAAATAAATTTAATTCACTTGATGCTCTATCGGGCTTAGGGAACACATTCTCATTGCAATACTCACGCTTCGCACCCGATTTCTATATGTATTTTATAATTTTCTAATAAATTCTTTAATCACAAGACACACTCTTTAAACATTTTCTGATCTGGCCTTGGCTTAATTTTCATTGAAATGACTCTTAATTTCTTTTATTAAATTATTATATAATGTATGAAATAATGAAAATTCTAGTTATTATAACATTTTTCTATAAAAATTCGATTTTTTACGACTTTTTAAAAGTAAAACTTTATTTTCTACACATCTTTTTCGAATCTCGCATTGTTTGACTGAAAATTTAAATTTTCGATTAATATGCATGTAATAGTACGAATCACTGTATAGGATAAAAGTCAGTTATTATCATGCAATGCAATAGTATTCATTGTCTACATCATCAAAAAATAAATTATATTTACCATGCAGAAATAGTACTAAGTCCTGTGGAATATCACTTTTTATCACAATTTTATGTCGCTTCTACTATTCATCTAGTTAGATTATCATTTTACTATGTGGCCTTTTACCTCAGATTTCAAAAATCATTTCTCTCCGTGTAGTTTGACCATTTTTTTCGTATCTATTAGCATAGTTTTTCTGGAAAATGGAATTATTTTTTTTAAGCGTTGTCACGATTGAAACAAAAATTATACGTCTCATCAAAAAATGTTGCAAAGTAAATTTGTAGATCTTTTTGAGATGAATACTTTTTTATCTAAATTTTTTTTTCGTTTCGTGCATATTTTTTCTAGAAAATGGATTTTTTTTCTGAAAGCGTTATCACGATTAACACAAAAAATATTTGTTTTATTAAGAAATGGTCTGAAGTCATTTTAGATCTTTTTGGGATAATCAATTTGCTTTTTAACATTTTTTCGTATCTCTTATAGTTTTGTTGGAAAATGGAATTTTTTATTTTTGAAAAAGCTTTTTCGGCGGATAAAACCAGAATTTGTATAAAAAAATGGCTGGGTAATGAACTACTCCTATCTTTTAAAATCGTAAAAATGTGTGCCAAAGCTCAATCTAATCTGATCAGTCTTTCGAAATTTATGGTGCCTACAGAATACTACATACCTCAGGGGGTTTCAAAACGTAGAGATTTAATGAAAACCGACGAAGTCAAATTTTACATAAGACTAATAAACCTTCTCATCAGGATGATAATGTAAAAATTATTTTTTTCTAATTCTGGAAGGGGAGAGGGTCTTAAAATGTCGAGAATCGATAAAAACTAAACATAAATCTAATACCTCCTGTGTATCATAAATAATATGAACATAAAATAATTAGTTTTAGTTTCAGATAAACGCCAAGGATAAAGTGATGCGCCAGTCGACTTAAATTAAAAACAACTTTATAGTACAATTCTTGTATATTTAAAAAAAAACTTTGATATCAGTGGAGGACCTTCAGATTTTATCCTACTACGTTACTCCTTTCAAGCAGTATATTTACTATTTAAACAACAAAAGGTACCAAGAAAGTGTGTGTGCGTTTACATTTGACAACAATATTTTCTAATTTATACTTTCTTCGCTCGAAAATCTTTCTATTAAAACAAGATTTCTACAAAAAATCGATTTTAACTTTGATACTATCCCGCGTTATTTACTTCTTGTTTGTAAAGTGTGTTACATTTTTCCCCCGGTACTATTTGCCTATTTATTCTATATAATTTCTTTAGCCAATTGAGCATGAAAGCTTTAAAAGGTGTTTTATTCTAGAATCGAGATACCTGAGCCTCATCTCATTGCAACGGATGCAAAACAAGAATAAGAGCTACCCATTATATTTTATTAGAATAGATTTATATTAGGATAGGATGATGGCATGATATCTTGATAAAATATTATAATTTGTATTTATCATGGCTAGTAGCATCATCTTTCATAATTTTGCTGTTTCATGACGTGAAAAGCGGTTATGAACCTCATTGATTTGAGAGATGGAAGGGATCACGTGACAGACTGGTAGGGTGCAGTCTGGTCCCTACAGAGAGTACAGAGTATAGACTATAACTATATACTATATAGAAGTTCTATACTATAAAGATAGAGCATAGAGTATGTAGAGGAACATTAGGTACGCCCTTCTGGTCTGACTCATGCAATATTATCAAAAATATTTTTCCGCGAATTATCTAATATTTCCATCTAAGGGTCTACTCCTAAAGTTTTGAAAGTTCGCTTTGAAAGCTATAAGACAACACTGTTAAAAATAGTATTAA